>RJWM01004658.1:0-14531 GCA_004363535.1 Dasyprocta punctata | reverse complement strand
TTATGGAACAGGTTCTATAGCAGATCAGACACAACTGAAGAGATAACTAGTGATTGAGGAAAAGACCAATAGAAATTAACAAGCACAGTTCATAAAGAGTAAAAATATGAGATGAAGAGACAGGAAAGAGTAAGATTTAGCCAAGTAGAGTACAGAAGAATAAACAAAAAAGGGCAATATTTGGAAAGATAATGACTGTAAAGTTTCCTCAGACATGAATTCCCAGATGTAGGAAGCACAAGAAAATCGAAATACACAACACAGAATCCATACCCAGACTAGGTTGCTTCAACAGAGTAGTCCAGTCCAAAGGTATCTATGTTAATATCAGATCTGGCTCCAAATTGCCCTAATTCATATTTTTCCTCTCTCCTTTTGTAAGCCTTATTTTACAAACACAAAGCGTCCCTAATTTGGTGCCTTTTCCTACCTGGTGCCTTCAATGATCATCCTCTCACCTCAAAGGGCTCCCTGCCCTGGGTGACACTCTTTCATACCATTCATGACCCGCTGCTAACAGTCGTCCACCTGACGACTGTTCCTTAAGGACATTTTCCTCTTGAGGCTCTCTGGAGTAGAGGCTGATGTCTCCCTTGTTCCTCAAGAGCTGGCAATGGGACAGATGCTGCCCTCCGTATTTATCTTCCCTCCTGCTAAGACCCTCACTTTGTTCGAAGGGCCTCCCACCTTTTCCCTTTGCTGTTATCATCTTACAAGCTCCCACCTACTCTCTTCATTCTACGTACAGTCCCTATTCAATAGACTGTCTGGGTCAAGAAGTTAAAGGCGGGGTGTGGGGGGTGTTTTCCTGACCCTATAACTTACATACAATCAGAAGTATTCTTCTAGTTTTATCACACTGAATTTTCAGGGATGCACATATGCAAATGACTTAAGACAAAACTAAAGCTAGTTTGCTCAGAATTTTACAAAGAGGTGTTCATTCTTCAGAGCTTTTCATTATCTGAACAAACAAAACATATCATCAATGGCAATGCAGCTGGTATCTACGCAACTATCACTATATACCTCGATAAGCATATATTTATAGCAACTGCAGTCACAGTAAACTTATGTATAGATGTAAGCATCTGCTTAGTTCATCACAAGCCCCAGTGGAGTCATACCCAGAAATTACATATTACTTTATTATAAATGTATTTAAACTTATTTTTCATTCCTGTTATTATACTGCCATTTTTATTCTATCCTCCTGACCTCTCTAGCTAAAGAAATATCCTCAGTCACCTTCTAACTTCATTTTATCTTCTTCATTACAATACCTGAAATCACTATACAGATACAATGGTTTATTTAATTTACATGCATCTTAGAACAGGAGTTCTGGTATGTCAGTCCTGACACTCCAATGCTCATTGACTGATATCACAGCCTTAACCTAACAATGGACCAGGGCCCCAGTATTTAGTAATATCTAATGGTTTAGTGGTTCCTTCCCTTGCTCTACCTGTCAGGAAAGCTATCTCCTGTCTCACAGGTGTTCCCTGATAGAGCTGTTGACTGGGAATAAGAAGCCTGCTCAAAAGAGCCTTTGTTGGGAAGAGTAACAGGATCTCCTTCTGACCGTCAGAAAGAAGCCCTTCTCTTGAATGTCGTCATCCCCCGCTCCACATGTCAAGCATGAGCACTCCCTCAACTCCAACCGTTTTCTCCCGGACCTCTCAGAAGGCACTGGCAAGCAAGGATATAAGCAAACAGGTGGGAAGAACCTAAAATTCATGGCTCTGAATCACTTCTTGTTTTCAGAATTACACATACACGTTCAAACTGTAAGGCCTGGATGTAAACACCCCCCCGACCTAGGACATTCCAGGAATGGAATGTCCCTCTGAAGAGTTAAAGGTTAAGCCACTAAGATGTTGTAAAACTCTTGAGCAAATACCAATTTCCTCAGTTGACCATAAAACTGCCCAGTTCCTAAAACCTGGTGTCCCAAAGTAACCCCAATGTAACTAACTAGGACGTGACTCAACATCTCTCTTTGGTTACATATGACCCCACCAATCCGTGTAAGACACCTCCACAAAAAGTTCAAAATAACCAATGCAATCTGCTTTTGTAATGACGCTTACTGTGACGCTTACTTTGTGGTTTTATGTTTTAAAAACCCTGCCTACCCAACCCTCGGGGTCCTCGGCCGTGATTTGCTTGGGGACCCCACGCGCGTGGAACAATAAAATCCTGCCCTTCGGGAGACCTGCGTTCCTCGGAGTCTTTTCTCGCGACCGCGACCTTACAAAACCCAAGCTAGCTACCACAAGAAGTGGTGTGAGAATGAGGATTCCAACATGGACTTCATCATGTCTGAAGTTCCAATAAAGAAAGCAAATAAGTCGTGTTTATCCTAATGGAACAATTAAATTTATAGAGGTCCAGTCCTAAGAAGAATTGGAGGTGACCAAAACAAGGAATGAAAGTAATTCAGAATTTCTATTTCTAATTATTGCTCCTTTTTTTCTTCACCACTCAACTGTATTTTAGGTATTTTGGTATGCACTTTAAATGAAAATGATGTGAAATATCAAGATCTCTAGATTACTATTAAGAAACATCAACTGGATGCTTAGTTCCAAGATAAATTCCTGTCACTAAGATGTATATTAGAGTTGGGTATAGTGGCTGTAGGCCTGCAATTGCAGCACTCAGGAGTGAAGCAAGAGGATCTTTGAGTTTGAGGCAAGCCTGGGCTACATGGTGAATTCAAGGCCAGCCTGGACTACAAATGACAAGACCCTGTCTCAAAAAAACTGCTAACAGCCCGTATACAAAGGAAAATAAATACTAGATGAGAAAACAATCCCAAGGGATCTTCCTCATGTATCCTTCATATATATGGTGCAGTCAGTTGGCCACAAAAAAGCAACAATTTCCTCATCTTTGTAAGATGTTTGACTTTATACACGTGGCTAGAAGGTTCTGGTTAGGATTATAAATTCATCCCAGATTTCTATATATTTCATAATGACTGACAAAAACTTCCTAAAATTTTCATTTTCCCTTTGGAGATTAAAAAGGAGATTTAACAGGCATTCTTAGTTTAGAAAAAGTAGAGAAAATTCCAAAGTTCCTCATGCTAAATCTTCTCACTACGGCTAAGATTCAAGCTTTACTGTCCCTCCAATTACAGTTAAAAAAAAAAAAATTGAAATGCTGAAACATGTTTTTCACACATCTATTACTGTATTAATGATTTAGACAGTGTATCACCATTTAAAGACTTGTCCAAGAAATCATTTTAGAAGATTTTCTATCATCTTACCAAATTCAGAAGACACAAATTCTCTTACAGAGGTTCCAAATGTTATCAAACTGACATTCTTAAGAAAATAGATGAGCTCCACGCCGGCAATAGCTTGACAGAACCAGTATTCCAAGAGCCAGTAGCAGAGGCGCACTCTGGTAATTCCAACTACTCAAGAAGATGAGACAAGAGTTCACAAATTCAAGTCATCCTAGGCAACTTAGTGAGACCCTTTCTTAAAATAAAAAATAAAGGGCCAGGGATGTAACTCAATAGTAGAGTCCTTGCCTAGCATGCACAGGCTCCTGGGCTGAATTTCCCAGTACTGTAAAAGAAAAAAACGTTCCAATCAGCAACAATCAGTTCACAATAATACCTAACATTCTTACCAAGAACTTAACACATTGTGGGCAGCTGTGTCAACACCTTACACAAACTTCCGTTTTACAGTTTAAAACTCCATTTTCATTGTGCAGATGAAGAAGTTTGGCTACTAAAAGGTTAAATCATTTGTCTTAGGTTACCAGCTAATGACAGCAATGACGGGATATAAACTCTGGAAATACAACTTAAGAACCTGTACTCACAATTAGTAGGTTATGTTGCACCAGTATTTGATCATCAAAACACACACACACACACACACACACACACACAAAATAGGCAGGGTTGTGGAAAAAAGCAGGGGTGTAAAGAAAACCCACATAGCAACTCTTGAGAACTTTTCCTATCTTGACATTATTAAGTGCCTCCTCAGACTTTTTTTTTTTTTTAATCCTTCTTGGTTCTGTTTCTATACAATACTTATATTATGAGGGCTCAAACTCCATCCACCTAAATCAATTCAGAATTGTCTTCGGACCAGACACTGACATTGAAACACCTCACTGAATCTTTACAGTATTTTCTGTCTGAACATCCAGATCAGGTAAAAAGTCACTGCCACAGGTCCTCCTTAAACAGAAATATTAAGACACATTTCCTCAACCACTTAATCTCATGTAACATTTCAACAAAGCCAAAGGGAAAGAAAAACAACTCAGGTCAAGGGTTAAAGGCTAAAGGTAGATAAAATGTGATGATCACTGAAAAGCTCCTTTTGGGGTACAAGCCAAACACAGTAATGAAGGCTAAAGGCAGAGTGCAAGGGACAGAAGAATGAATGGAAAATGAGAAAGCAGATACAGCGAGAAGCCTGGGGTGTAAAGGAAATAACAGGTCAGAGGAGGGGGAGCTTCTGAGGGACTATCCCAGACAGCAGCTCAAACTTGTCTTTATATAAATCAAATACTTAAGTTCCTTTAAACAGCAGTTCTAAAAACTATGTGGTCTCAAGACACCACTTTACTGTTAAAAATTGCTGAGGACCCTCAAAGCTTTTGTTTATGTGAGCTATTGACAGTTACTTTTGTTTATGTGGGTAGAGTCAGGTATCAGCTTAATCATCATTCAACTCACAAGTTTCTGACTGTATAATGGTGATACATTCAGGAGAAACTACTCTGAGTTTTGAGCTTCTCTCTTCTCCCAGGCCAGAGCCCTTCTCTTGATGCTGGGCAACAGTGAGCAGCAGTTCCTGGTCAGCCACAGGATCCCTCAGGTAAACAGATACACTCCACAGTGGCAGTGCGCACAGTGAGGGCATACTGTGTTGCTAAGGGAGGATAGTCTTCAGTAGGTTAAGTGTATCAAACGCATTTTCAACTAACATTTTCAATCTGTAATGGGTTTGTCAGGATGCAACCCCATTGTAAGTACAGGAGTGTATGTGTTAGAAATTAAAACAAAAACTTTAAGCCTGGTGTGGTAGCACAATCTCATAATCCCAGCACTCTGGAAAAATCAAGCAGGAGGATGGTAAATTCTGCAAACTTGAGATCAGTCTGGGCAACTTAACTGCGTAACATTCTGTCTCAAAATTAAAAAAAAAAAATGGAGTTTTAAAAAGGGCTGGAGAGCTGGGCATGGTGGCACACACCTTTAATCCCAGCACTCAAGAGGCTGAGGCAGGAGGATCATTGTGACCTCCAGACCAGCCTGGGCTACAAAGTGAGTTCAAGGCCAGCCTGAACTGCATGGTGAGACCCTGTCTCAAAAAATAGGGGCGGGGATTTATTAGCTCAGTGGCCTAAGCGCGTTCCTGGCAAGTGTGACGTTGTGAGTTCAATCCCAGGTACCAAAAAATAAAAATAAAAAAAGGGCTGGAGATATATAGCTTGGTGTAATTCCTAGCAACATGCACACACACACACACACACACACACACACAGTTTTAAAATATGTTTAAAATATAATAATAAAAGCTCAATATGCCAACCAGTATAAAAATAAAATTTTAATGAAAATACCTTTTTCAAAATAAAATATAGTGAAAAAAATTTTTTCTAACTTTGCAAAGTAACCTGTAACTTAACAGAAGACACCCAGATGCTTCTCTTACAATTTTGGAGAAAGTTCATCAAGAAAATCATGCACTGATGGAAAAGAGAGAGAATTTTAAGCCTTTTCAGGTAATTGTAACTATTCCTTGACATTACAGCAAAGCTCCAACAAATCATCCTTTTAATCTTAAAAGTTATTTATAACTCAGAAACTGTAGCACTGAACTTTTTATAGTATTACATTACACTCATGGATGTATGTTGGACTTCAAATGGATTTTTTCTTAACAAAGCCTCATCTCTTAATATCACATATTCCTCATTTGGAAAATTGGTAAGATGAGTCATGCAGCTCTCCCAAACATTAATCCATTTAATATACATACTCCAGATTTGTAAATACCAACACTCATCTTACCAAAGTCTTTACTGTGAAGCTGCAAATCTGAAAGTCAACTGATGAAAGTCTTTCAAAATTCTAAAATTTCCCTCCCAAAAGCTTGAATTTTATTTGGGGCCACAAATGTTATCCGTTGGTTTTGTTTTTTGTTTTAAGTGACAGGTTCGATTTATTCAATTTCCAAATCGGCAGATTTATATGAAATGCATGCCACAAGCTTGAAAACAGTTGTTAATCACCTAAAAAATCCCTCTGGAGAGGTGTTCAACTGCGCGAACTCCACAATGGAAAAATGTAACATGGACAGAGGGGACTGTCTCATTTCCCTATATGCAAATAAAGGAGTTTAGATAGATAAGCTTCAAATTCCTTCCGGCTGACACTGGCCTCATTACGATTCAACATTCCAGGCAATTAACTGATAAATGCATGATCTTGGAAAATTACAAAAGAACTCAAAATAAAGTACAAAAATTAACTCGCAAATTGAGGAAATTATCTTTAAAAGTACCAAAAAAGTGACAATAAATTAACATAAACAATCCACAAAATATACACATCAATACACTAGATAGGAGCACACCACGGGAAAGCTATTCTACAACCCGCGTTTACTGCAGTTAACTGGATCCAATCTTACTACCACGGATGGACAATTTGCACTGCAGTTCCAGGCTAACGTGGCAGAGGGAGGGGTTTGGGTTGTTTTTTTCCAAATTAGAGGGATTCTCCCTTCCAAGGAAAGACATCAAAAAATCAACAGTTAAAGAAACCACACCTAATTTAATTCGGGGAGTGGAGGGAGAAAGAGAGTAAGCATAGTCTTTAGATGCCAAAAAAAAAAAAAAAATTAAGTCCATAATGAAATTTTAAAAGCCAATACTATCAAACCAGGCTCAAACCAAAGGGAAGCAGAGATTGCAAAGTGACAGTATTTACAGAATTTGCGGCAGCTATGCTCAATGAATGATTTCCGAGACAGGGTTCCACCCTCACAGTTAGGGTAAATGATTGCATCAGGCGCCAGTGCAGGAGAAACCCGTTTGGTGTTCACTACGAGTCGGTCCTGGATTCCCCGGGTCCTACTGCAGGCTTCTGGCGCTACCTCACTAGATGTGCGAATCACCTGAAACACTTTCCTTGTTCTCTCTACAATGGGATCTCCATGCTGAGCTCTCAGAAAAGGAGGCCTACATAAAATCACCATGAAACCTCTCTCTTCCGCAAAATCCAACTTCAAAATGTTCCATAATCAGGATGACTTCACCGAGTAACTCAGCACATTTACAGTTTCCCAGGTTTACGAAACGAAAGCTCAGTCGTTCCAGATGGCCTTTTCAGAAGCCAGAAAAGATGACAGAAGCGAAGGATAAAGACTTCACATCCTTATTAGAAAAAAAAAAAAAAGTTCGACACCTTCCTAAACCCACGTTTCAACTTTTTTTCTCCAGTCGATCATACATATTAACAAAACACTGAAGGAAAGATGAAAAGGAGCAAACATCATGCAAAGCATCCTGAAGATGAAAGAGTCTGACCTTCAGACAAGAGAACAGGCGGGTTCTGCTCATCAGTGACCAGGGTCAGAACTGAGAACCTGGCCACCCCGGCTGCACAAGGAGCACAGCAGAGCCTGGGAAACCCGAGCTAAGGTTACGCAGTGAGGACAGGAGAACACAGATCCCAGATCCGGAACGCGGACCGAGAACGGAGGACAGACGGGGAGGGGATGCTGTCCCGCCGGGACGGGGGAGTCATCATCACACGGGAAGACGCGGGTCCGCCGACGGAAGGTGGCCGACCAGGGGACTTGGGTCAAAGCTGGGGGTGAAGGAAGCGGGGTGCCGGGGAGGACGAGCAAGGCAGCCGCGGAGCGAAGGCGGGCGGGCGTTGGACGCCAGGCGCCGGTACCTGCTGGCGCACGGCGAGCCTGAGAGGTGCCAGCACCTCCTCTGCCCCGGCGCCGTCCATGCTGCTCCGAGAGGCGGCGGCGGCGGGGACGGAGGTTGGGGCGCGGGCGGGCGCGCTGAGGGGCCGGCGGAGCGCGAGCGAGGACCGGGCCGGGAGCCGGGGCGGTGGCGACAGCAGCAGCAGCGCGACGCGGGCGGCTCTAAGCAGCGCAGGGCACGGAGAGGGCATGAGCCGGCGGCCCAGGGCGGTCCGGAGGGAGGGGACGGCGGAAGCGGCGCGCCGAGCCCGGCCCCAGCATGATGAAATCGCCGCGTAAACGCCGCGGCGCGCGCGCAGCCGCACTTTCCCCACCCCGCCGCGGCGCCGTCCCCGTCGGCTGATTCGACACCAAACCCGGAACCGGGCGGCGCGCTTTCCCCACTTGAAGAGCTGAGAGCTCACGGATTTGCTCCGGAGAGCCTCATCTTACCCGGTAACGTGGCCATTCCAGAGCACAGCTCCTTTCTGGGACCTGGCGACCCCGTCGCACTAGAGCCTTCAAAACATAAGCATAGTCCTCGGCTGATCCTCCTGAACGCACGCCTCTGCCTGTTCCCCCTGTGCTTCAGAAGGATTTGTAAATCTCACAGGAGGTAGCGATTTAGATTGATGGTTCCTCAAGCTCAGACGGACCCCGCCTGTTCCCAGAATTAAGGTCTTGGCTGTTCGCCCCCACGACATACTAATTCGAAAGACAAGAAATGGAGGCCAGGAAAGTGACTTTATTTGAAAAGACCGCTCAGAGAGATAATAGGGGACTCTAGTTACAAAGCCCTTCTTGCCGCAGAGCTGGCCTAGGGATGTGGAGGTCTCTGATGAGTGTTGCCAGTCTGGTGAATGGCCTTTCACAGTCAGTGGACCAGGTGTCTGACCCTATGGCCTTATCAGTTCTGCAGTTGTTAAGCATAAAAATCATTATTTCCTTGGGCTATTTTTGTCAGCGATTGGTTACACATTACACAATGAATAGGCTAGAGGATGAGAGTAGCTGCCCCCAGATTTTTCTGTAGATTGCCAAACTACCTGTAATGAGCATTCCCCGTAGTGAATGGAAACATCCTTAATGTTCAATTTCAAGATGAAGAGACAGGCCCCCAGAAGTCACTGGTTTGCCCAGTTCACATCACACATCCATGGCCCGCCCATGGCAGGACAAAGACTGAGGAAAGAGCAAAGAGTGAAGGGTTAGTGAAACAAGGAAACCCTGAGTAAACTCTTTAGATTTACTTGCTTTGAATGACTTGCTCTTCTCAACAATTTTAAGAAAGTTATTTTTCGAATTAGGAGGTCACTCAAACCAGTTGAAACCACCAGCCCTTCACTTGGGCCTGCACAAGTGAGACAGGAGAGAATGTCTGATGCTCCCCAAGAGGTACTTTATATTCTTCCATGGCTGCCCCAAATGCCTTACAACCAGCCAAACAACATTACGCACCCCATGGCCGCCCTGGGAGGTACTTCTTTGGCTGCAGCATGACTGAGAATGGTCCTGTCTGGGATAAGTCTACCCAACAACCTCCGAATGACTGCCACTCTGCAGACACCCTCACTTAGGTCCTCCAAGGGCCACTTCCCACCTAAACTCACACAGAAAGTCTGGACCTGCTCACACTCAAGCTTGCTTTTTTTCTTTTATAAGCAGCCTCCCCACTCACTTAGTGGGCCTAACCCATGTACTGCTCCCCCTTATGCTGCGTAAGTCCTAATAAAGCTTCTGAATAGCAAATTCTTTCCTTCTCATGAACATTCTGTTCTGTCTCCACTAGAGCAGCCTGAGTGAGAACCGTAAAAGCTGGTAACATCAGCTTCTAGGGTTCTCACTCAGGCTGCTCTAGTGTCCTGTAGAGGGCTCAGAAGAGGATAGACAATGTCCCATTTGTCAGCAGGCTCAAGAACAAGCTCACACCTGATTTCCATCTCGAGGCTAGGATTCTATATTAGTGACACAAGTGTCCAATGGGTGATTTTTGACAGTGTCCTGAGAAGAGCAATGAAGTTCGATTATACATACATACAGACTACTGATTACTTCACTTTTCCTTACCTCCAAACAAATTTCCTCACACTTCAAATCATTATCTCAGACATAGTCCCAAACCCTATCCTCAGGGAGATAGACTTGAGATTTTTTTCATCTCTAAACAATTGGTCAACTTGGAAGAGAACTCTCTTGTGTAAAACTTGTTTCAGTGATTAGCGTAACATACGATGGGTGAAACAGGCCTTCTTTGGTCCAATGTGACAACCCAGTCAGGAGACAAGTCCAAATAGACCTTTGGCCAGTGACTTATGGGCCCCTTGCCCTGGTACTGAGGGCTTGGGATGAGTTCAAGAAGCTGACTGGATTGCTTGCCCTGGGGACCAACCCTGGGACTGACTCAGCACAATCAGCCTTCAGTGCCTGATTTCACTTTTGCAGAAACAGTTTCCAACTTTGAAAGGCATCTATTCAATAAGTAACTGTGTTGTATGTAATCAAATTCCTTATTCTTCCTACTGATTTGGCCTTCATTTGTGAAGAATTTGGTTCCAGGATGGCTGGCATTTGGCTTCCAAAAGGAACTTTGTTTTGGCCTCCACTCTGATGCTCCTAATTCCCAATATGAAGGCAGGATTAGGCAATCTCTGCTAACAGTTGTTCTTTTTGTTTTGTCTGGTTGCAGAGATCTAAGTTCAGCTGCTGCATAAGTATTATAAGTTTTTGATCCCAAACGAGATTGTAATACTTACACTGCAGCTAGAGCTACCCATCCATATGGTCTGACGGAGATCATCACAAGTTCCACTATGAGCTGAAATGGCATTAGGGTCACCCCAATAATATAATGGCAACAATAAGATGCTCTAAAGTTTCATATAAATAATGTATCATAATGAAATTCCAAATTAGAAATGAAAGTTCAAAGATTAAATTAATTTACCCTTTCAAGATTCAAAGATTAAATTAATTTACCCTTTCAAGATTCAAAGATTAAATTAATTTACCCTTTCAAGATAAAAAGAAATTTTCAGGTCCAAAGTTTTGTCCTGCCTCAAGTTTCTTTTTGAGGAAGGAGAGAGTTACTGGGGATCAGAACCTGGGATGCTCTACCACTGAGGTATATCCCCATTCATTTATTCATTGATTCATTTTTGAGATAAGATCTCACAAAGTTGTCCAGGTTTGACTCAACTTGCAATCCTCCTGCTTCAGCCTCCCAAGTATCCCCTGCACCCAGCTTGCTTTGACTCCTTATACTAAACAGGAGGATGTCTCACTGTCTTAGACTAAGCAGAGGCTCTTTTAACACCCTCAGTCAAGGTTACCTCTGTTGGGCAGGTGTAATATCCAGAGTGCTAAGAAGCTGAGCTTGGCTCTTATATGCCATTTATTAATGCCCAGAGTTCATAAAATACCAAAGATAATCACAGCTCTGACTCCATGTCCAAAAATTCAGAAGCAAGTCAATACCCATTCCCACAGCTATTACATGGCCAAAGTACAGTTCATGAACCTGCCAGGGGAGGAGAACCAAGGTGGAGAAGTCGTAAGCAGCAGAGAAAGAGCATCTCTGAGAGTTGCCGTCTAGATGATGGGATATAGCAACATGAGGAAGACAAGAAGGAGGAAAGTGGGTCTGTTGGACCCGGGAAGGATCTGAAGTGTGAGTTAAAGCCCATGGAAAGAATGAAGAGAGAAACTTAAATAAAGAAGAAGGAGGTAGCTTCTCCCTGAGACGGGACTCACTGCACAAGAGGAGCAGTTTAAGCTTGGTGACTGCTGGTGACCCCAGAGGCCTCCATGGAGAGACACAGCAGTAGAGGGGAGCAGCAGAGGGGTGAGTGCTGAGGGCTTAGTCCTCCTACATGAGAGAATGATTGACTGGGAGCCATCTAGGAGGGGGGCTGACTGAGCTCAAAACTCAGAGCTGCTGCTGGCTCTATCTAGCAGCTCCAAGCTGGGATCAAGCCTGAGGGGAAGGTTCACTGATGGCTGCAGGCTGAATGAGTCTGGTATTGGCCAGAAGGTGTAGGCTCTCTGAGATTACCCACTACCCACCAAAAGCTCCTGCTGGCTTGCTAGGATAAATCATCACAGATCAGGATGCTGTGTACCAGTGACAGCAGAGACAAGCCTGGAAGTGGACTCTCTCTCTCTCTCTCTCTGTCTCTCTCTCTCTCTCTTTCTCTCATTTGTTTTTTGTTGTGGAGGTGGTGGTTTTGTTTTTGTATTTTGTTTTTGCTTTTTTCTCTATTGTTTGGTATCATTTTTATGTGTGTGAATGTGGTTTCCAGCCTCTTTGTGGCTGTGGTTATGTTCTGTTCTTTTTATCTCTCCCTTTTCTCTTTCCCTCCAGTCTTCTGCACAAGTTTCCCAAAGTTAGCCTGATCCCTCTTTGTCCTCAAGCCTTCTAATCTCTTCCTCTTCTTCCATTTCTCTATTTTCTCCCTAACCCATTTTAATTTTTAACCTCTGAGGACAAAACTGACATATTAAGGACTTCTATACTACATATAATTTTCTGCTTTGTTTTAGATTTTGTTAAATAACCACAAATCTAATTCATATGGTTAAAGGTGGCAAATCAATTGTCATTTTCTAAGCAGTATTTGATTCTATTGTCAGTGCCGATGGTACCAGTATAACCAAAAGTGACATAATTATTCTGAACAGTTGTTCTTCCTGGTATTCCAAGACCGAGATTGACTGAGGGTCACAGAAAATACTGTGGCACAATGCCAAAGAACCAGGGGCTGGGACAAAGAGGCAGCAACTTCTCATCCCCAACAAATTGAAGAGGTAGGATCTTCCAACAGAGTCAAAACCCAAAAACCAGCTACACCTAGAAGATACCATAGAGGTGTAGTCATTTCCTAAGAGTACTAAAGACTAGCGATAAAGCAACCCATCATAGGCAATTTACAAGCATCACCAGGCATTAAAGTAAAAAAAGAAAAGGAAATGAGAAGACCTGTGAACAAGATCTAGCTCATCAAAGGTAAACCCAGGGGGCAATGAGGTGGGACAATCCAAAAGTCACCCACCTGGCCCATCTGAAATGGATTCAATTGAATGAAGCTCTAGGAAAAAAAATAAAATCAGAAATAATTTATCAGATAACTGCAGGGATGGTGTCTACAATGAAAACCATGCTTAGTGACTGTAGAAAAGATATAGACTAGAAAGACAGAGAGAGAGAGAGAGAGAGAGAGAGAGAGAGAGAGAGAGAGAGACTTAAGAAAATTATGGAAGCCATGAATGCTCAGCATAAGAAAGAAGTGGAATTCACAGGCAGATTCAAGCAGATATCCAGGAGAATAAAACTTCCATTGAAAATATCTGCAGCAGACTAAGCCAATGTGAGAACAAGATCTCAAATGTAGAAGACAGGCTTACATTTAGCGATCATGAAAAGAAAGATTTCGTGAAAATAGCAAGGGACCATGAGAAATCAATCCAGCAGGTGCTAGATGAGACAATGAAGAACTTAGGATTGATTGGAGTCAATGAAAAAGTAGGAGATACCACAAATGTTATTTAAAAAACAAAAAACAAAAAAACCTTTTCACAGATGTCATGGCAGAAAACTTCCCTGGTAGAGAAAAAGAATTTGACACACAGATAAGTGAGGCATACAGAATTCCAATTAATCACAATAAAAAACAAGTCTACATACAATCATATCATAGTTAAGATTCCAGAAATTCAACACAAGAATAGAATATTAAAAGCTGTTAGGGAAAAGAAACAAATCACCTATAAAGGAAAGCCCATCAGAATCACAGCTGACTTTTCAGCACAAACCCTCAAATCAAGGAAAGCTTAGAGTGAAGTACTTCAAGTTCTAAAGGAAAACAACCTTCAATCCACATTGATGAACCCTGAAAAACTATCTTTAAAAACTGATGGAGAAATAAGATACTTCATGACAAAGAACATCTGTGGAAATTTACAACCACCAAACCAGCACTCCAAAATGTTTTTAAGAACATTCTAGAAAAAGACAGCAAGGACTACAGCTCCATGAACCCCAACAGAAGGAATCCACCAGGCAAGGCAGACAATTAAACAGAGGGAGGGGGAAAAAAAAGAGGACACCCAACAACAGAAAAATAAGATGACAAGGATAAGTCAGTATACATCAGTTTTAACCATAATGTTAATTATCTCAATTCACCAATCAAAAGACACAAACTGACAGAAAAGATCAAGAAGAAGCAAGATCCAACAATATGCTGCATACAAAAACACATTTAATTAAAAAAGAAATTCATAGACTGAAAGTCAAAGGATGGAAAACAATACTCCATATGACAGGAACCTAGAAAAAAGCAGGGGTAGCTATTCTATTTGCAGACAAAGTGAAATTCAAAACAAGACTGATTAAGAGAGATAAAGAAGGTCACTACATCCTTGTAAAGGGAACAATCTAAGAGAAAGAAATACCAATCATAAATATATATGCAATAAATATATGCACTCAACTATATAGAACAAATATTAATGGGCATAAAAATCATATAAGCACTAATATAATTATATTGGGAGATCTCAATA
>RJWM01004657.1:49737-99508 GCA_004363535.1 Dasyprocta punctata | reverse complement strand
GTCCCATGGGAATTGCAGTCTCTTCTGAGAGTACAGAGTCATCCATCCTAGCCTTCTTGTTGCCAGGCAACCCAGAGAGAATCCCCAGTGTCATTCATTTGGCGGTTCTGTCTCCAGCCACACCCCCATCACAGCACATGCTCCCACTTGGCAACCCCATCTCATCAAACTTTTTGTTCCCCACACTGACAAAACCCTCTGATGCCTCCATGTCATTACTCATGTGGCTCTTGGTAACTGGAGCTTTTCTCACCATCTTCTTGGAGAATTCTTTTGATTCTATTTGATGAGTATACATTCCCCTTCAAAGGGGGTCTTCTCTCTGCTGAGACCTCTGATCACCTCCACACACATAGACCATTTCATATATTGAACAGAATTTCATTTGCTCACCTGAGGGTTCTGCTAAAGTTTGGTTATTGCGATCTATTTCTTTATACACTATCTGCCTTTTTAACTGTAAGTTTCTAGCATATAGGGACTATGTCTTATATATTTTTTATGTTCATTTTTAAGAGATGAGGTCCCACTGTTTTACTCAGATTGGCCCCAAGTCCCTGGACTCAAGTGATCTTGAGACTACAGGTGGGCACCATCACGCCCATCTCTCATCTCTATATTTTTATCTCTAGCACACAGTCCAGCAGAGAGTAGATAATTAGAGAATGTTTGAGGAAGACTTTGGAGTAGAAATGACAAGTGTTTTTCTGCCATGCAGCCTTAGCACATGCTGTGCCCTCATTCTAGGGCTATGGTTCCCATCATTCCAAATTACTGGCTCCTTTCTTACTCCCTAGGTACCAGCTGAAATTTTATCTACTCATAAACCCAATATAAAATGTTATTTTTTCAACATATTACCCTGTTCTTTTACTCTATAGAACAGTTTGCAGTTTATACTTTCTTATATACAATGTATCTTCCCTACTTGATTGCAATTCCATTATACATAGAATCATATCTATTTTGTTCACACTGTGATACTCAGTGAATAGCACCTTGTGCACAGTAAGTGCTCAGTAAGTATGAAAGCAAAGAAGGGAGGGAGATAAGGAGGACAGGGGAAAAAGAGAAAGAGAATTAGAGAAATGTTATCTCTTCAGCTTAGTGGACATCAAATTTGACTTCTAGACAAATCTTGGTACCAGAAAAATGGAGTTACTGTGATTCTACCTGGCCATGTAATTTGGAAGTTTTTGGAATTTGTTTGCAGGGGGAGCTTGGAAAGTTTTAGAGAAACAAACTAGAGAAGCCCTAAATTGCAGCAAACAGAGGTTGATGAGAGATTCTGGTCAGAGTTCAGGGAGCCAGGGTGCTGATAGGAATGTGGACAGTAAAAGCAGGGTTCATGAGATTTCAGCTGGAACTAAGGTATCTGTTGACAACTGGACTAGTGGCCATGCATGTTATACTCTGGCAAAGAATTTGTCTGTATTTTGCTTATATCCTAAGACTTTGCATAAGGCTAAATTTAATGGTGGTGGACTAATTAATCTAGTGGAGCAAATTTCAAACCAGCCCAATGTTCAGGCTGTGGCATGGGTATTACTGGTTTCTTTTAACAAGCTCTTACAGTGAAAATCAGGACAAAAAGTAGAACCAAATAATTTGAAAAATTTTGCTGGTCATCTATGAAGGGCCTATAAATTTGGGGATCATAAGATGTTGGTTGATAAGATTAGCATTAAAAAGAAGTCAAACAATTTGCATTAGGACAACAAGAAAGATGAATTGAAATCATCTCATGAATCAGGAAGACCTCACCCTTTGCAGGCCCAAAGGTTCAAAACTGTAAGGCTTTCATTTTCGAAGAGAGCCCCTGGGTCCTCTGCTCTAGAAAGACAACCAGAGAGTCAGTTCCCAGGGATTCATTTGACAGTGCTCAGCCATCCAGGTACACCAGCGGCCACTGCAACCACAATGGAGGGGTGGTTATTGCTTGAGTTGGTGACAAATCTTGGCATCTTCCACATAGCACAGGCTTTTCAGGTATGTACAATGCAATAGTCATGGAGATTTCCACCCAGACCCCAAAGGAAGGCCTGGAAGGCCAGGCAGTGTGCCCCTGAGACAGTAGCGAATGAAGTTGTGAAGGCGAAGCCAAAAGTACAATGGAGATCTCAAAAAATTGGAAAAGCCAGGAATATCAAAAGTCTGAGGAAGGCCAGTAAGCAAAGCCAGCCCAAGAGAGAGGCCACATGGGCTGTCACTCGCAATGCCACAGAGGGAGGCCTGCCCAAGCCCTTTGAAGTGTACATCTCACCACAACTTGCCCTAGGTGCTTGATGTGGAGCAACAGGATTGGATGTTTTCCCTGATGCATACATGGTCTTGATTTGATCTGATTCTTCTGTTACTCCCCTATTTCCCTATTAGTGCCCTTTGAAATGGAAATTTTACCCTGTGTCATTGTATTTGACTTCCTTTCTTACCACTGGGACAAAATGCTCAATCCCTGAAAATATTTAACTTCCTTTTTAATTTTCACAAGAGTTCACAACTAAGTTTGCCTTGAGTCTCAAGGGACACTTTGGACTTAGATTTTTCAGCAATGCTGAAACTGCTAAGATTTTGGTGACTTAGCAATGGATTAAATGTATTTACATAATAATTTGCACATAAATCTGGAAGTCAGGGGTGGAACATACAGTTTAGATTTTAAAATATACACCCAATTTCTCATGTGTTTGGAAGATGATTGAATCATGAGGGGCACTTTTTATGCGTTCAGTAACCAAATGCACTGTTAGGAGGTGGGGCCTGATTAGAGGTGAGTCACTGGAGGTGTGACTGGGAAGGGTGTAATTCTCTCTCTCTCTCAGCTGCCATGTGACATGTGACAAACACCTGTCTTCCATGAGGTCCTTCTACCATGTCCTTTCTGCGTTGGAGCCAGCTGACTTTGGGCTGAACCCACTAGAATGTGAGGCAAAAGAAAACTTCCCTTCTTTAAATTGCAAGCATCCAGTTTTGTCCCAGGGATGGGAAAGTTACTAAGGCAGGAAGAAAGAATCATAAACTGGCTTGGTCTCCTGCTAGAGATGGTCTTAGACATATCAGCTGTGCCTGGGCTCCTCTAAGAAAAATACTCACCAGTTTCAGTTCACACCTAGGGACAGCATGGGTGAAGAGGAGCCCCCACTGCTTCCTAATTTGGAGGTTCATTTCTGTTCCCATTGCCCTCATAAAGCTTAGAATAATGACATAACCTTCTCCAAGCCTAACTCTGAGTGTTATGGGCTGGTTGGAAGACCTCTATCCACCATACTATATCATGTGATCACTTGTTTAGGAAATAATCATGACAAAACTGTTAAGTATTTGTAGGCAAAGAATCGACTTTCTGCCTGCCTGCCTACCTGCGGAGAGGGGTGTAGAATGGGAAATTGGCTTGCTCTGTAACACTTGGTTAAAAGGAAGCACATCAGACTTAGAAGCAATTGAGTTTAATTCTTTCTCCCTACCCAGTCCAGCACCATCCCTGTCCCCACAAGCAGTGGCTTTCCACCTTGCTGCACATAGAAACTAATGGGATAATCACTGACACTGGGTCCCACTACCAGACAATCCGATTCCATCCATCACAAGTACTATCAGACATGGAAATACTCAAAGACTCCCCAGTTGCTTCTAATGGACAGCCAGAATGGGGAGTCACCGCCCCATGGTAGAGATTTCTTACCCAGTAACAATTTCATGGGGATGTGACTGATAGCTTTGTCACCTGAAATCACTGTTGTCACTTGATAAGGAAAAGCAGCCCACAGCTTGTCTGGCCATCTGAACAACAGCCCCTGAGCTACTCAGGGCAATCAATATTGAAAGCAGCAGCTTTTGAGACTTCACCAAAAAGTTTCCAGGGAGCAGATGAGTCTGAATTTGCAGGGCTACCGTCACAGAGAGAGTTAAGAGAGTCGCTCCCTTTGGAAGTGAGTAAACAGAACAAGAAGTCACCTAGCTGGGGCTCTGCTGCCGCTTCATGGTTTCTGTTCTCTCTGGCTACCTACTTAAGCTACCTTGGTCACTTGCCAGGGCAAACTCCCCAGCCAGATTCTCTTTGTCCTTGCAAATAACAAACACACTACACGTCTCATGGTATATTCTGATGATAATCCTCATTTTTTCCTGAATAAACATGTTTAAGTAAAGTTGTCAACACATCTATGTTTAGAAAGAGCTTTCTGTCCATGGGAGTTTTATTAGTACCACAGTATCTTCCAGTCCACAAACTTTTACTGCATTTCTTCTCAGTACAAGTCACTGAGCTAGGGGCAGGCAGCTTTTTAAAATGAGTAAGACTGAATTCCTCCTCTTTCTGAGCTAGGGAGGGAAAGGAGGGGAAGGAGACTGGTGTACAAAGATGAAAATGGCAAGTTGGGAATGTACCCAGGGAGTCATGGGGGTGCCACAAGGAGCTTCCTGAACTAAGTATCAGCATGGTTGGGAGTTGGCCAGATGGAGGTGGGGAGGTCTTCGAGGTGGAGGGGTCATCGTGAACAAGGCCTAACTTACGCATGACAGATGAAGGACTGAAAGAGGAAGCTGCACTGTGAGGAGAAAACCACAGCTGCTATGGAGCAGAGTCTGGGGAAAGAAGTCACACTAGCAAATGCTTATGCAGCTGGCACTATTTCAAGTGTGAGTGTTCATTCTTTCTCATTCAGCTATTTGTTCTCTTAAATTCCATAGTAGCAGGATCACGTAAGATGATCAACCCTACTTCATAGATTAGAAAGCTAAGTCAGAGGAAGCATGACTGCCTCCAAATCACACAGCAAGTGGCAAAGCCAGATTCCTGCCAAGGCAGACAGGTCCTGAAGCTATAGTCTGAGATGCCATGTTCCACCACCTCTTACAAAAGATGGCTGAAGGGAGCCATGTTTAAAGAAATTGGGTACTGTCACATAGGGCTATGGGAAACAGAACTGTATAACAGAAATTGTACCATCACTGTGTGTAAAGACAGAATTGGAACAGGGAGTCTAAAGGCAGGGAGAATGGTTGGAAGATTAGTAGAGAAAGGGAGAAAATTTGACCCAGGTGTCGGGAGTGGAGAGGTAGCAAAATGGCAGGATGGGAGATCTTGGTTTTACTCCAAAGATAGTTAGCTAGTCATTATCCACAGTCAAGAATTCTATCCTGAATATCCCAGAACTCGAGGTCTCAGCTAAAATGCCCCTCAAAGAACAGGACAAAGAAGCGTCTCATGGGAGGGTAAGGCACAAAGATAGCTTCTCCTGTCTTGGCATCACCCCAGGCAGCATTGCCTGCAGAGATACCCATGTGGCCCAAGGAACTTACAAGGGAAATGGGAGCTTGAAACCAACACCCAGCTCTCCCATGATTCCAGAC
Source organism: Dasyprocta punctata (assembly GCA_004363535.1). Lineage (NCBI taxonomy): Eukaryota > Metazoa > Chordata > Mammalia > Rodentia > Dasyproctidae > Dasyprocta > Dasyprocta punctata. The sequence continues at coordinate 94,156 of RJWM01004657.1, read as the reverse complement.
CTGTGGCAGGAGATGCCCATCGCCTGGCCCACAGGAAGCCTTGGGAGTCAGACACAAGGAACAGCGGGGTCCAGTGCTCCACCAGATCCAGTCAGGGTTCAGAATCCTGGCCACCAAGTGGCCACACTGGAGAAGGTGGCTGACAGCACCACACTGCAGGAGACATGCTCACATCTTTAGGTTGCAACCCGCAGCCAGCTTCACCACCCGGCGAGAGTCCTCACTAAATCCCGCCAGACTCCATTGAGAAGCAAAGGGGAAAAACTGACTAGAAAGACCTGGTGGTCATGCAGTGGCTCTACCCAGCCAAGAAACCCACCCGGTGACCCTACTAGGCCAGGACAATCTCCCCTTTCATTTCCTAGAAACACAGGGAGAGACCTCTTCTTGTCCCAGGACATCAGACAGCCTCCCCACTTAGCCAGAAACCAGGTCCGGCCCCACCTGGATAGAAAGCCAGTCGTCCTCTATCCAGGGAATCAGTACCTGAGTCAGTGAGACTTTGTGATTGATGAGAATTGAGGGTATAGGGTGGAGTTCAGAATGCTGTGCAGCCCATGTTTAAAGCAACACAATTTGTAATAGCTAAATCTTGGAACCAACTCAAATGCCCATCAACTGCATAACGGATCAAAAGGATGTGGTATTTTTATACAATGAAGTACTACTCAGCTATAAAGAAGGAGAAACTTGAAACTTTTATAGGTAAATGGAGGCAGCTTGAGACCATACTCATAAGTGAAATAAATCACACTCACATGCATAAATACAGTATCATCTCCCCAGTGTTAAAAAAAACTGAAAGAGTAATAAGATTCAAAATATGCAATAGATATTTTGAAAATGAAAGGGAAGGAAAGTGCTCAAAAAGAAAGAACAACTGGGATAAGGGAATGGAGAAAAGGAAGAGGGGAAAAGATTATATTCATATAGGTATACATGCATATGTATGTATGTATATGTATATATAAATACAAGATAGATAACTATACTACTAATCTTTGCGAGTTCATCAAAAAGAACAGTTTGTACTCTCATTGTTTGACTGATCATTTTTTATGCCTAAATCTTATAACCTGAACAACTACTTCTAAGATAACAATATGCAATGTATTAGCTAGTGTTAATTTCCTACTATTTTTTTTGAAATTCTGTATCATTTCTATCTTTTGTGTTGTTATGTTTTTGAAATAAAAATTTAAAAAAAGAATGCCATGCAGGGTTTAACTTGAATGAAATACAGTCTAGGTAAGGGGGTGATAAGCTGCAGTTTTGGACAAGCAGAGTTTGGAGTCTCTGTGGGGCAGCAGAGAGCACAGAGGACAGGGTTTGGCCACATAATTGTCCACAATATCAGTGTGGCCAGTGGTTTTCCCTCAAGCATGAAGGAGGCAGAGAGGAGTATACGAGCAACAATAGCCTTCTTGCCTAGCTCTCCGCTTACCTCTGCGTACCTCACCAAAGAATGGGTTATCAGTGTCTATCACTTTTCAGATTCTCCAAGGTCCTGTAGCCTTTATTTTTGACTGACATTCAGCTGTTTCTCTGTAGGATGGCAAAGTTAGATTTCCATTTATCAAATGCTATCCATTATTCTGATTTAATTTCTCTGCAACTAGAGCTAGATGCCCTTTCAAGATGCAAAATTATTCTGATCTGAAAGACACAATTGCTTCAAACCATCATGACAGGTCAATTTAAGAATGCAAGAGGATGATATCCTGACTTCCAGACTTGTTTCTGAGAGCTGACACTCATTCTAGCAATTTGGGACCTCTCAGGCAGTCTGCTGACATAACAAAATTCCTTTCACTGCTGCTATAGATTCTGCTCAAGACATCTTAGTCAAAGTAATAGCCCCAGCATGCGAACTACCTTCTGGCATTCTCTCCTGTTTTCTCTGCTGTAAAGACAGGAAAATTAACTTTGCTGATTATAGGAAACGTGGCCGTCCACTTGCTTCATTCCCAATGCCTGACCCCACCAAAAACCACTTCTTTCTAAGTTAGCCTCCACGTCATCGCAGTCATTCCCTTACATCCCCATCTTTCACCATTTGGTTCTCATTTATCATTCCAGGAACACAAATCACATTAAGCATGCCACAGAAAGCACATGTATCCCACCTTGTGCCAAAAACTTCATCATTCATCCAGTCTGACATCTCCCTCATTCAGCTTTGGTTTTCGATAGATGCTAGAAGTCTCAAGGAGGTAGAAAAAGTTAAAGTTCTATTGGGTGGATGTTGTAAGGACCACTAGCTGTCTACCCAATAACCCCTGTGTCCTCCAGCTTAGCAGAGGGCAATGAAGTGTTCAAGGGAGTCTCAACAAGAGGTGAATAACAGGGGTTTCTGCAAACCACTGGAAAGAGGACTGACTCCACCGTGAGTGTCCACTTTTGTCTCTTGACCCCTTGTCTTCTTCCTGTTGGCATGTTGAGGTAGCTTCTTTTAAGAGCCAAAAAGCAACCTGTTAGTGCATTTTAGTCAGTGTAGTTAAGTTCTAATTCCTAGCAGTGCTGTTACTATGATTCATCCCTGGAAAACAAGGAGACTTAGAGCAGATTCTTGGCCTTGGCAGATGTTCTCAGGGAACAGTCACCAGAGTGTTACATTTAAATTGGCTTTCCGGCGGGGTATGGCGGTGCATGCTTGTAATCGCAGCACTCTGGGGGCTAAGGCAAAAAAATCACTATGAGCTCGAGGCCTATGTGGGCTACGAAGTGAGTTCAAGGCCAGCCTGAACTGCGTAGCAAAACTCTGTTCAAAAAGACACAAAGAAAGACAGAAAAAGAAATTGGCTCTCTGTGTGTTCGTCTTCCACCCTAAATGATCAGTTCCTTGCAGGCAAATATTGCCTTACCCACAGCTCTGTTGCACCACCTAGCCTAGAGCCCAAGGCAGGGAGAAAGCTCTGCAAGTGCATGTCGAATGAATGCATAGAAGCTGTAGCAGGGTTTAGTGTTTATGACTGAATTGTTAGACTTGGTTAATAGATGAAGCTATGCACCATCAGCTGCCATTTTACCAAAACTCAAAATATACCAGGCCCCGCTGTCTTCATACAGTGGTTGACTGATCAATGACTCCTTGGGGTAAAAGGAAATCTTTCTTCGATATTAAAATATTTTTCCATGGTTAGTCACTCGACAAAAAGCATTATATGCCTTGGAAGACTAGTCCAATGTGTTAGTCATTTTTCCATCCCTGGGACAGAACACCCAGCACTTGAAACTTTAAGGAAAAGAAGTTTATTTGGGCTTGCAGTTTCAGCCTCTGCATGATTCACTGGCTCCAAGGCAGAATAGGCACAGTGAAGGGGGTGGTGAAGAAAAAGTTGTCCACCTAATGGCAGCCAGGGAGCAGCAAGGTAGAGAAGTAGTAGGTCATGCCCCCAGCGACCTGCCTCCTACCAGGCCCTACCTTGCAACAGCTCATTTAACTATGGAGTTCTCAATGGATTAATCCACTGCTGAGTATGGAGTTCCCACAGTTCAATCACCTTCCAAAAGTCCTTCTTCATGAGACTTTTGTATGATATTCTTGATCTAAACATAATGCCCATTTTTTCCACTAAATTTTTATTGAGGTTTTTCTAGCCCTTGATTAATTAGTCTTAACATCTACTTCATGAGTCACATATCCTCACTACTCTGCTTATTGGTGAAAGCTCAAGGTCCAGAAAGTGAGGAGATGTGCCCAAGGTTATGTTTCATTCTGTACAAAGGCAAAGATCTGAACCCTGTTCTTTCTATATTCCCTATTTCTACATTGCTTTGCTGCCTTTCTACTTCATAGCAGTCTCAGAGCTGAGGCTGAGTTGATCTTAATTCCAAAAGGGAAAATACAGTGAATTGAAAGAGGCCTCTGCTTCCACCCCAGGACTTATAGGCTCCTCCAGGCCCCAGTGGAGACCGGCAGAGAAAGTCAGGGCCACGTGCCCCCGGCAACTAAAGCTTCAGAGTCCCACCCAAGACCTGAAAACTTGTGCAATTTCCTAAATTGAAATCAATATGCTGCTTGGCTGGAAGACTGTGCAATTGTTTTTGAAGCTGGTGTATTATGTTCTAAATGTTTAATCTGGCAGAGGCCATAAAAGACGAGTTCCAGGCCATTTGGAGCTTATATTGCAAACATGATGGTTGGGGAGACAGCTAAAACAAAAAAAAATGACATCAGTCTCAACAGAGTTTCACATACAAACTCATCTGGTTCTGACGTGAACGCTAGGCAGCAACATGGGGTTAGAGAGATTCCTTTAACAGGAGAAAGGCAGCAAGCAAAGCAAAATGGTCAGATGTCAGATCTTGCTTTTTAATGTTTAAGGAGGCTTTCTGAGATCTCAGGCAAAATCAATACATCTAAAGCAGACATAGTGACTTGCAGCACCAAATGGCCAAGGAAAGCATTCCGCCTCTGGATGCCAACAGAGAGTCACTGAGCATGTACTGCAAGCCAGGTCTAATACCCTGCATTCCCAAGAGGGTATATCCTTCCAGCTGAAGCCTGTGTCTGGAAATAATCACATACCTAGTCTTAGCAAGAAATTCTGCCCATGGAGGCTTCCTGGCTAAGGGAGAAAGGAGTGCATGGCCCGCGAGTGCTCAGACCTAAGTGTCAGAGAGGTGAATTCAACCCCTAGCTGCTCAATGTACATCCTTTCCTAATCTCCTAGGTTTGATTTCCTCATCCATTCTGTATCATATAGGGACAAAAGGAGTGCTGGTCTACCAGCACCACTGTGGAAATTAAATGTACTAATTGGCATGATCTGTGCTATACAATAAATGCCTAGTAAATGTTAGCTGTTAGTATTAAGGTTTTCAGCATTTGAACCAGACTTAAGAATATTTAAACACAGGGCAGGTCACCTCCCAACTTCTCCCTCCTGTCCACAGCTTTAAGTGCATTCATAGCAGTGGACAGTACCTGGCGTCTCTCAAAGGTATGGTATTAGGATTTCAGAGAAGGCAGAATTTAAGCTTTGAAGCAACCTCACAGAAGTGAACCTTGGGTTCATCACCTTGAACTTTCTTTCTTGAAATAGCCTCAGGGCAAAAGGACCTTCATAGATGATACTTCTATTTCACTGACATCAAGTACTTCACAGTCATTCACACTGACTTCTCACAACTCTGCAAACACAGGGAGGTTAGAAAGCTTGCCCACAGAGACACAGCAACCTCCAGAAGCAGCAGAAACCATGATTTTTCCAAATTCAGATTTCTAAATCCAGTATTCTTCCCGCTACATCACAGCTGTGCCTTTATTTATAGAAGCATAAATAAGACTGCAAAGGAAATATTTAGCTTCCTTAAGAAAGTTAACGGTTTTATAAGTCTATAAAATTACTTTAATCTAACCCATCTGTCTATGGAAACTTACTGCATTAATTACAAACGTGCTACCTGTTCATTTAACTGAGAACAAATATGCAAAATTACTATAAGACTATGTTGTGCCAATTGTTTGCATATCTAACTTTCCACTGAGAGACAACACTGTGGAGTAGAAAGTATGGAGGATTTGAAGCTAGAGAAGTGGGTTCAGACCTTGGCTCCATTGTATACCAGTTCTGTGGTCTTGGACAAGCTGCTTAACTTCACTGATGCTCAAGTTCCTCATGTGAAAAGCAGTTTTTAATACCAATTTCAGGATTCTTGGAAGGATTAAATAATACAATATATACACAGTGTCTGGTACTTCACAGGTACTACATAATAGGAAGCTATCACTATTCTGAGTGCACCAACTACACTTAAAAAAATCCCCAATTTATATAGAGTGGTGGTACATGACTGCAATCTAGCACTTTGGGAAACAGATGCAGGATCACAAGTTCCAGCCCAACCTGGGCAAATTAGCAAGACCCTGTCTCAAAATAGAAAATAAAGGCTGGGATATAGCTCAGTGTCAAGGTCCTGGGTCCAGTTTCCAGGAACAAAACGCAAATCTTCAATTCAATTGTATTTCTAGTTCAAATGAACAAGTCTCACTAAACACAGCAGCTCAATAAACCAGCTATTTTACTTTCAGGAATCCAGTTCACAGAAATGCTCATCTCTACAGAGAAATTATATGTATACAATAATATTAATCATACAATTGCCTACAGTAGTGGAAAGTAGAAAATAAGCTACATATCCATCAAAAGATGATTGGTTAAGCAAATAATGATTGATCTATGTCAGAGCAAACTTTTTCTGAAATGCCATGTTATCAGGGCCCAGGCCTAGGACCGCCAATCTCCTGCTCAGATCTTTAATGACAGAATAAAACACAGACAAAAGTATATTTTAGTTACAAGGAGCATCACGATGGTGAAAGGTCAATGACTGGCTAAGACCATGAAGGCCTGGTGTCTTTGGATTTTATTAGGTGCACAGATGAAAGGGAGTGTGCCAGTGGGCTGCAGGAAGTGGTGGGGGTGAACTGCTGATGCAGTGAAGGTACAAGAATTGAGGAATGATGCATTTTCAAAAAAAAAATCACACAGAAACAGATCATGGTTAACTGGTAGCCTGATAATCTGATAACTGCGATTACTGAGCCAGACAGAATCTGCACGACTCAGAGTCCTCAGCTGCCATGTTATCTTGCTTTGAGTCACCAGAATTTCTCAGGCTGTTTGCTTGCATTGGCTCTGGCCATTGGCTTAAAGATTAATCTGTCCATAAGACAGCTGGGGGCCTCATCACAAGTCATGTAGGCCTAGGACAGATTCTCAATTTATTTTTATGCCAGTTTATTAATATTAATTATTGCCTGCTTGTAGAACGTCAAGCTAGTTCGCAGCACCATCTGGTTTCTGTTGCAACTACTCATGTCTGTGCATGAAATCTGCCATGGAGAACACATTACAAAGGACCAAACGCAAACCTTATTGACAGACCCAGTGAGGGCCAGATCTGGCCTCAGAGATTAACATGAAAGGCAGAATACTATGCAACCATTAGCAAGAAAAGCAGGTAAAATTATAAATATTTAGGCAGATGATATTCATAAGGATTCCTAAAAATCATAAGAAAAAGATAAACAGTGCAAGAAAAATTGAGGTAACACTATGAACAGGCAGTTATGCAAGAAGAAATTCCAATAGCTAGTTAGGAAAATTGTTCCACTATCTAACTGATCAATTTTTCCAAATGTAAACTACAGCAAAATTACCCTATTTACACTTACCAGGTCTGCCAAAGTTAAAACACTGACAAAATCAAGGGTTGGTGATACAGTAGAGAAAAAGAGTCCCCTCATATGCTGTTGGAAAAATATAAATGAGGGCAATCACTTCGGAGGGCTCTTTGGCAGAGTCTATTAAAACTGCAAATGTGCTTACCCTCTGACCCAGTGTTTCTTCTTGCAGATCGCTACCCAGGGAACCGCTTTTACATGTGTACAAGAAGACTGCATAGGAAGCTAATTGAAGCATTCTAATAGCAAGAAATTGAAAATGACCTAAGGTCCACCCATAATGGAATAGGAAAATATAATGTGGCAGAATGCAATTCAGCAATTACAAGGAATAAGCCAGCTGTATGTTTGCAAATGTAGGAAGATCTCAGAAGTACAATGCCACATGCCAGAGCAATCCTTACAGTATATTTCAATTTGTATAAGAACACAAACCCAAAGTCAAATGATACCATATACATAATACATAAGTGTTCATATATACAAAGGGTGTGTGCTAAACACAAAGAGTAGTTATCTTAAAGCATAGGGGAGGAGTCCAGGTTTAGAGGTGGTGGTCAAAGGGGATTTAGCTTTACCTATAATGTCTTAACTTTTAAAAAACAGTGTTTCTATGTATTATTCCATAATTCAAATAAATTTAACCAAAAAATGTTCATGATTTAGTCAATGAGTAGCTATGTTGCAAAGTCACATAGATTGTATGATGCTATTTTATTTTTTAAATTATACATTGGTCTCACATGTGTGGGTAAACACCAAATAGTTAATAGGATTGAGCTGTCGAGGGTGGGAACCAACGGCTGGGACAGACGTGCTCCTCTCCTGCCATGAGGCAGGCTGACGTTGTGTCGAAGCTGCTCTGGAGCTGGGTTGGCCAGGTCTGACCCAGCTATGCTGCTTCTTCAGAGCCACATGGCCTGGAAGTCAGCCTCAGTTTTCTCATCCAAAAAATAGGCAGGATAATATCTGACAGGATGCTTACTAAGAGCAAGGAACTCTCACAAGTGCTTTTGGTGTGATTACCTCATTTTAGCTTCCCCTCAAGCCTCTGACGTGGGATCATGCCCAGTTTAGATGAGGAAACTGAAGTATAAAGAGATTAAGTGACTTGCCCAAGGCCACAATATGGGAAAGTAACAGAGCTGAGGGACCACAGTCTTCAGTCATGACCATTACCCTACGTGCAAGATTACTGCTATCTTTATGTCATGTGTTTAAATATGCATCAATTTTATAATCCTTGAATTTTACAACAGAATACATAGGTAGGTGAGTATATGTGCATCAGTTTCCTACAGATGCTATAACACATTGACTTAGCCCTTCAAACAATAAAAATTTGTTTTCTACAGTTGAGGGGCTCAAAAATATGCTATAACTAGGGCGTTGGCAGGGTTGCATACCTTCACAGGCTTCCTCACCTTTTTCTAGGCGCTACATCCACCTGTGCTCTGTGGGTCATGGCCCCTTTCCCTGGCTTCAACGTGTGTCTTCCAACCTCTCAGTCACTGCATCTCCCTTTTCTGACTTTAACTCCCCCTGCGTTGCTCTTACAATGTCCTACCCATACATTCCAGAATGATCTCCCTATCTCAAGATTCTCAGATTAATCACATCTACAAAGTTCATTTTACTATGTAAGATGGCACATTCAGAGATTCCAGGGATGAAGATGCAGATCTTGATTATATGTGTGTGCATATGCATTCATATATATATATCTACACATATATATGCATACATGCATAAAAATTTAATGAAGTCAGAGATTATTAACAACACATGCATAATGCATCCTGATTAACAGCAATATTAGATACAAACTATGTTGCCATGCATAGACTTTTTAATGGCAGAAGTCTGAGCTGAGGAAAAGGAAATGTGACTGAGTCTTCTGCCAGGAGATGAGAGGCCCAGGGAATAAGAGGCTCAGCTCCCATGTCTGCTTGTATGGTTGGGAATCACTCATCTAGTCCCATAGAGCAGGGTTAGAAAAAAAAAGTGGTGACTCACTGGATATATAAGTCCCCTGTCATCCCCCCTACACACACACACACACACACACACACACACACACACCAGAGGTCAGGCCACAGACCCAGAGAGGGTCTTGTCCACACTGGTCCCCAGGCCAGGTCTGCATCAGTTATGACACACTCTCTGACACCTTTTGGCTGGGGCTTTGGCAGTGTCTCCTGAAATAGTATGACTGTAACCAACCTGAGCACTGAATCTTCTGCTCCAGGAAAGAAGACAGCCTTGTGGTTTCCTTGAGAAATCCTTGCATCTGGTATTCGGCTCCAAGAGCCTCAGTGGTGCCACTAAATTGATTCTGTTTCTTCTTGAAAACACTCCCCACACAATTCCATGCATTTTAATTTCCAATCAGCCCTGCTTTGTCAAGGTAACTGCATTGCTGCTGAGTGACAAGGCTCTGTGGCTGCTCTACAGACCCTCAATTACTTTCTGGTGGCGCCCGTTTCAAGAGATCATCTATAGTCACACTCCCAGCCATGCCAGGCCGCCTGTCCTCACCCAGCCCCACCAATACAAGCCCCATCACGGGCCCCAGCAAGGTACACTTTCGCTTAGACTTTCTGTTCTGCCAGCACACCCTGCTGCTGCCAAGTGGTCAAGACAGACACAGAAGACTCTCTCCTAGCTCCATACTGGAGGGAGCCTTGTGCAGACCAATGCAATGTCCTTGTCACTAACCCATCACATCTTAAGCAAGCCATTTCTACTTGCTGAGTTTCCTTCTCAAACTAGTCTATAGGGACAACTAGCATCCCAGATCATGGCCAGTCCCTGGTACTATCACATGTATTTATTACAGATGACCATTCAGATCGCTCCCAGCTTGAAGAATCTATAACAATTTATTGAAGTAGGTCAGAGTTGTATATGGAAAACAATCTAGCCTGTGCCTTTTTTTTAAATCAAAATTATTCAAAATGAACAGTTTTCATAACTGAAAATTTCCAGACTTGGTCAGGAATGTGATTGCTTAAACATGTTTCCCATTTCTGCATTCCTACACAAATCTTTAAAAGGAAATAGGCATTGAGAACAGACAAGCAGTATACTCTATCTGGAGTCAATTTAGAAATCTTGTCTTATGAGATATAGCACACCTCTTGATACCACAGGCTAAATGACTAAGATATTTTTCTTGTTCTTCATTTTAAATATGATTTATAACCCTTAAATGTAACAAAATTCCACGAGGTCTGAGCCATAGCAGCATAGAAAAGAGAAACAAGAGTTACACATTTAGAAAAAGAGATGGTGGGGTGGGAGATAGGAGGAAATGGGGAGATGAAGGCCAGAGGATGCAAAGTAGCTGTTATGTAGGATAAAGTCTTAAGACCCACTGTACAATATGAGAACTACAGATCATGTTAAAATCATCCCCTCTTTATCCATGGGGTTATGTTCCAAGACTGGATACCTGTGGATATCTGAAATCATGGACAGTACTGAATCCTATCGATGCTATGTTTTCCAGTATGCCCTATAGTGTCAGCACATAGTGCCAGAGTTCACCTGTTCCTTGTTTCATGTTTTATGCCTTGCTGCCTCCTTTGGATCACTGCTCTTATGCTTTTGGGCCATTAACAAGTGGTCTAAGGACTACTTGAATGCCACAACAGTCCAGCTGATAATCAGAATGACAGCTAAATGACTAATGGGCAGGTAGTGTATACATGGTGAATACACTGAAAAAAAGGAATAATTCACATCCTGAGCAGGATAGTAGGGGATTCATCACATGACTCAGAATGACAGGCAATTTAAAACCTAAGAGCTACTCTTGAAATTTTCCACTCAGTATTTTTAGACATCAATTTGCCACAGGTAACTGAAACCAGAAAAAGCTTAAAGACAATAAAGGGAAGATTGTAGTTTTGCATTATATTTGGGATTTTTTGCTAAAAGAATAGATTTTAAGTACTGTTACCATGAAAATTAGGTTGCTATGTGGGATGATGAGTATGTTAGCACTCTTGATCATAATAACCATTTAATTTTCTCTATGTGCATCAAAATATATTGCATGCCTTAAATATATACCATAAAAATTTTAGAGGGAAATGAACACCTATTGAGCACCAATCATGTGTCAGACACTGTATCAGGCACTTTCTATGAGGCATATGTTGCCCTAAACTTCAAAAGAGGAAATAGAGAGATGCTATATAAGTGACCTAGGTCACTCAACTAATTAAGTGGGCATTGACATTCATAAAGTCACTAATTTCTATGCTTTTTTTATCATGTCATCTCTCCAGAATGTTGAGGCAGGATAAATTTTCAAACAACCACAGAGAAGAAGATGTTGGATGTAACCATAAAATCTGTAATATAAAAGATTATAACAAATAAAGTTAGGTTTAATTAATCATAAAACTGAGCTTTGGTTCTTTTAACATTTAACAGAATATTTACGGGTATATCACCCCAGAGAAAGAGTCCAAACTTGTAAGCACTTTCTTGGAATTCAGCCATGGAAACCAGGTCAAGATTCCATTTTTTTCTCCAAAATGTCCAGAGGTCTTTAATGCTTCCATAAATCTGTTTCTGATTCTCCACCCTCTTTACTCATAAATAGCACAGGCTCAGCCTGCACCTCTCACGCAGTCCTGACAGCCTGGGGAGTTGGAGGTATCATAGGGGACAATGAGCACGAATTTTGCTGTAACTCGTGACTGGGTAGTGTTGTCCTCAGAAAGAGCCAGGAGGTTCGAGAAGCAGGGGCTGTGTGGTGTTTTGATCACTGATACCCTTCACTGCAGCACGTACAACCTCTCCCACCGCCTTCCCAGGTCTTCAGCATCAAAGAACTGTTACAAGGCACGGCCCTGTTCTTCCTCTTCTACTTTACTGTGTCTTAAGCCGTGTCAAAAACTGGAACACTGATGGATGTAGATCACACCTTAAATGAGGAAGCCAAAAATCTCAGTCACATAAATCGAAGCATCAAGAGACATACCATCTCTCACAAAACATGAACTGCAAATTGACTCTAGGTCATTTCTTAAACTCAGCAATATTGACAATTGAAGCAGATAATTCTTAGTAAGAATTACAAAGTGAAATATTCGGTAACTGTCATTCCCAACTTATATCCCCCCGATGAATCCTACTTATCCTCCAGGCTTCTGAGACATGACTTCTACATGGTCACCCCAGTTTCCAAAAGTCTGAATTCTTGTTCCTTCCAGTGTTCCTTCATGCACCCTAAATGTCCCACTCTGAACATCCATAGTAACAGCCCATTAGCTTGGATGGTATAAAGGAGAATTTAGACAATGTCTGACCCATAGTCTATTGTATTTTTTTCTCCCATGTAGTCCCTTATTTGTTGCTTTTGTCTCCATACAGCACCCTCACCAAACTGTGATCAAGCTCCTACTTTTATACCGTCTATAGTGGACAAACCACAACTTTTTATGACTACTATTTTATTGCTGGATAGTTGAAAATGTGCCCATCATCCTTTTATACTCTCTTTTTGGCTGTGATTCTATCCCTGGGGGGGCCACCTCTTTCAGACTGACAGATAAATACAAGCCGCTTACATCCCAAACTGATGTCTCTCAATCACCAAATGCCTTTTTGGTTTGGCCAATGACTGTGCATGTCCAGAGAACACAGACCTCTGGCATTCTGAGTGAGAGATGTATGATGAGACAAGAAGGTAGAATAAATCTCTTCCAAGTCCAGCCAAGGAGCTTGGGTCTAGGTACGGGTCCTACTCCCACTGGGCAGAGATTTTAATATGCACTACTAAATATCTGGAAGCAGAAGTCCTGCTTCTGCCTAGTTTTTATGAAAGTTCTTGGGACTCCAATTAGTGGCAAACTCTACATATTCCTTTGAGAAGTCCAAAGAGTTGTCCCAAGTATCAAAGGGCTATACAATTTGTCCAGTACAGGTAACCCAGAATCAACACCCAGAGGGAAGATAGGGAGGAAAACAGCACAAGATGCCTGAGTGAAGGCAGGGATGGTGCTTCTTGGCTGGTACCATGCCAGGCCCTTTGTTCTCCCTGAGAGCACTTCAGACCTTCCAGCACCCTGCAATGTGGGCATCCCCCAGTCCTCAGAAAGGAGCAACTACATATATATCTGACCAGCAGCATCTTTATTACTTCAGCTATGCCCTCCAGGTCTCTCAATGAAGAAAATCTTGTCTTCTTGAGGAGGTCCTTATCTTCATGACCACTAAATAATCCTTCCACTGTTGCTAAAAGAATCTTTTTAATACACAAATCTAACCCTGTTACTCCCCTGTTCAAGCCATTGAAATAATTGTTCACTACCTTCAGAGAAAAGTCGAAACTCCTCTACCCTACTCCTGTCCTCCTTCTGGGGTCATAACTGACCCTTCTCATATGTGTCCCATAGTGCACATCTCAAACATCTGGAAATTCCTCCCAAAGGCCCATGGTCATTAGCACCATCATGGCCTCACCTGTTCTAGTTCCTCTGCCTGGAATGAAGCCCTGCCCTCCCTTCTTCATCCTGGAAGAAACACCACTGGAGCATTCTGTGACCTGCTCACCCCACTCCATACACCTTATGTTAGATTTTCATCTCTATGACTAAAAATAACAAGGAAGAAAGATTTATTTGTGCTCATGGTTTCAGAGGTTTCAGTCCATGGTCAGCAGACTCCATTGCTTTAGGCCTGTGGCAAGATAGAAACATCCTGGCAGAAGGCTCTGGTGGAAGAAATCTACTCACCACATGGCAGCTGGAAAGCAGACAGAGGGAAAGACCCACAGAGAATTGGACTAGGGACAAGATGTAGATCCCAAGGTCAAGTCTTCTTCATCTACTTCCTTCAATCAGGCCCCACCTCCAAAATTTCCATTATGTCCCAATAATGTTATCAGATTAAAATCTCAGCAATGGAGAAATCCACAGACAAAGTTAGAGCCCTTGTGATCCATTGACCTTCTGAAAGTCTCACCTCTGAACACATGAGAGTTTCAGGGGACATTTAAGGTCTAAATCATAACACACTCCCAGGCTAAATAAGTTGCCCCTCCTTCATATTTCCACAGATCATATATTTGTCCCTAACATAAACAATACTCATCACAAATATCTATGTTTCTTGTGATCTAGTTTCCTCCATCCCTCTCTGTGTCAGTCAGGTTTTACTAGAGAAACAGATATAACACAAGATACACAAATGTGTAAGAAATTATGGGATAGGCTTACAATGGGCAGCCACAGAGTTGGATGAGGAAGAGGGCAGAGCATGTCTGCATGCTGGAGGCTGAAGCGTCCAGCCCAAGGTCTGGAGCTTACTGCAGTGTCCGGTGCAAGTCTGTATCAGGAGGCCCACGGGTCTGTGTCAGAAAGTTGAAGAATCTACAACAAAGGTCGAAGAGTTTACAACAAAGGCTGAAGAGTCCCAGTTGGAAGGCGAGCAGTCTGCACCAGAAGCCAGAAGATGAGGTCCAAGCTGAAGTTGAAGACTGAAGCTCCTCCGAAGAACCAACAATTAGTCATTCCTCATTTCCCTTTTATTGTATATAGGTTACCACCCCAGGGAGATAGGGGCTCCTTTACACCCACACCATCTCCTTGCCTTCCTCTTGCAAAGGCTGAGGGTGTTTATAAAGTAAGGACTCTGGCCCCCTGCTGAATCACTTAGTTAAACTTCTAGGCTTCTCAAGTTGACACAATGTATCAACAATTACACCCTGCAAGTTAGAACAATGATTAGTCTCAGGTATAGCCCTTCTGCTCAGTACAGAGCCTGGCACATTATAAATTTTCCATATATGTTTTTTGAATGAACAATGGCCTGTGACAATTTAGAAAATGAATAATCTTACTGTCAGAATTCCATTACTGTAACAAAATACTAGAGAAAATCAATTTATAAAAAGGAAAGGTTTATTCTGGCTCATGGTTTGGTAAGATTGAGTCCATGAAATATTGTCCCTATTGTTTTGGGCCTGTGGTGGCACATCATCCCACAAGCGCTAGGGGAGGAAGCTCTCTCACTTCTTGGCTGAAAGAAAAGGAGCACAAGACCAAAACCCCACAATTCCCTTGGAGGCCACACCCAATAACCTAAAGACTTCAACTAGGCTACGGGCTCCCATTGGTGCCAACTTTGAGGGGTGGGGAAGACTTTGGGAGGTATTCTAGATCCAAACAAGCACGCACATTATGATGAGTCCTGCATTCTGTGTCTAGGTCATAATCTATTTAATAATATATTAACATCTCTTACATATCCACTTCCAAATTACAGTAACTTTCCAAATTCATGAACCATGATCTACGATTTCACTGTGTAATACAGTAACTTTACCCACATGTACTGTTTAAATTCTTTTAAATTAAGTTAAAAGTTGGACTTTCCAGTGGCAGTGGTTATTATTATTGGCTTTTATATTAGACAACACACTTCCTTCCTCACAGAAAGCTGAGCAGCAGTGCTAGTCTAGGACAAGGCATCTGACTTGGGAACATGAAGCAGAGATCACATATAAATTTACCCTCAGGGAGATCAAAATCTGCTGTAGCACTAGAAGAAATATTGTCCTTAGTAGTTCCTTGATCAACTGTCCTTTTGAAGGACAGCTAATTATGGCTCATCAGACATTAGCCAAGCATTTTCGTCTTACCTATGGCTCTAAATATTCATTTTTGCATATATACATATATATATATGATCTCTATGTTATGCTGAAGTAAGCTATCATTCTAAAATTTCTAACACCTTAAATTTTTTTTTGAATTACCATATGGCACACTGATTTACAAGGGCGTTAGGAGACTTAATTAATGTTTGTTTGAAATCCTGCCTGTCAGAGCTGCTATTAGAGGATCCAGTGAGATTCCACTGGTAACAAAAAGTTGGGTGGAAAACCTTAGCTTATTCACATGGAGACACACAAATAATGGGAAGAATTCCCTTGTCAGTTTTAATTTATCACTTATCGTTATCAACTATTTATTAAGTGTCTGCCATTGTTTGGCAGTGAATGGCAGAAGGAAAATGTGATTCCAGCAGGAGACTTGTGATTACTTCTTGGTGTGGAGTCCCTGGCATCCATCAAAACTCCTGTCACAGGAGGGAAAGTTACGGAACCATGAGATGGAGACGTGGAAGGCTTGTGGCTTAAGCTGTCTCTGCCTTGATGAGGTCATTATAATCCTGAATTTTAACGGTATAGGTCTAGAACTGAATTATTCCCCTATACCCAAAGGGGACAGATAACCTTCATTGATATTGTCTCATTGTTGTCATCAGTTTGTAATGTCTAGATAGTAGTATTAGGTCCCCATTAATCAATTACTTGGGGCTGACTCTTGTCAAATCAGAATTCTTAAGCATTTTCAAGTCTGATGGCATGTCCCAGTGACCTAATGCTGGTGTCTGAGTTTGTTCCAGAATCCAGTTATTCCAGAAACCTGAGATAGAACTCCAGAGTTTTCTGGGCAGGCAGGTACTGCTGTAGTAGACATCTATAAGCTATCTAGCATCCCCATCTCACCCTATCTACACTCAACCTACCCAGTTCAGTTCATAGGGGAGCTGCTGATATTCTTCACCTCACCTTCTAGACATAGTTAACTGGTCCAAAGTGGACACTTAACCCAGACAAACAACAAGCCTCCTCCCCAGAATGTTCGATCCAAGATAAGGAGAATGACAGTGAGTCCCTCTCCAGAAGTGGGAGCAATGAGGTGTAAAACTCAGAAGCGACAGGTGTCCATATTCACTACCACCTGGAGAAAGATTCCCATGTGGGGAGAGGTGGGAAAAGTCTTTAGCTGTGTCAAAGCTCCCCACTGCAAATGTCCTGAGCCCAAACTAATCCCTGGCCTCCTATTAACGTGTGTTCATCTCTCCCTTGGATTTCAGACCTATACACATTTCTTTTGACCTATCATTATTCAAGTTAGGTTTCTTTCATTTGCAACCAAACTTCTGATTAGCAGTCACCCTCGGGCTAGATTCTAAGCCCTCAGCACGTCATAGAAGCCCTGTCTGACGTAGAACTCGCTCTCCTTGCCAGCTTCCTCACATTCTAACCTCTCTGTTTCTGTCTCTGTCTCTATCTCTGTCTCTGTATCTCTCTCTGTCTCTGTCTCTCTCTCTCCCCCTCCCTCACAACAGTAGGCTCCCCCTCCTTGGAATTTCCTTGCCTAACTCTATATTTTCTATTCAACTAAAACGTCAATAAGGACACAAGCTGTGCACTGCTGTATACCTGGTGATCAGTGCAGTGCCTGTTATATAGTTGGTACCAAATAAATATCCCAAATAAACCAGTGAGCCAGTTTGTTCAAATAGCTGCACAGTCCTGAAGAAGCTTTCATCCAACCTTCACAAGTCCCTGTGAAACACCCTTACCTGTGACAGGAGTATTTCTCTAGGTCAAGAACACTCTGCCTGATATTTAGGCCCTCTCCGTGAATAACTCTGGGTACTTGCTGACTGGGTACTTATCCTGGCCATGAGGATCCCCCCATAAGCTTATCACAGACCAACCCTCTGTGGACAAATCTTCCCCCACCATAGACCCATCATTAGATTTCAACTACAGCCACGTAAATTCACATAAAGACACAGATTCTCCAGTTGGACTGAGGCTTGATAGACTTAGTACTCCTAAACTGTTTTACTGGCTGCCTTTTACTAACTGCCCATTTTATTAACTTTTGGAACATTTTCTATAGAGAGCTGATCTTCTTGCATGGCATTTTTATTCTTAATTTCACTCATAGAAGGCAATGTAGAATTAAGGCTCTAGGATTTGTATGTCTGCAATCATCACTCACCATCAGAATTTCTGTCCTCAAAATACCTACAGTAGCAGCATCTGCCCCAGCAGAGGGCCAGTACCGGCAGTAGACCTATCACCATGCTCACAGTTGTCACAGTGGACTTCAAGTGCAATGGAAGATAAATGTTCATTGCAATCTTTTTCAAACCCACACAGATTCATTTTTCTACTCCCTTACTCTGTGTTTCCTTCCCTGCCCTCTCTTCACTTTCCTGTGCTCTCAAGATCACTGCTTGCAAGGGTTAATTCCATGTGCCAACTTAACTAAGTACAGGATGACCAGACAACCAGAGATGTTCTTGGAAGTGCTGAGAGTTTGAATTGGTAGACTGAGTGAAGCAAATGGCCCTCTCCTGTGTGTGTGAGTATCATACAATGCATTGGGAGGCTGAATAGAACTAAAAGGCAGAGGAAGCATGAATTCACTCTGGCTGACCCCTTGGATGGGACATCAATATTCTCACAACCTCAGGGCTCCTAATCTTGAGATTTTCACATGAAACCAGCATTCCTGGCTCTCCAGGTTTGCAAATGGTAGACTGTGGGAATTCTCAGCCAATACCTCATTTTCTGTCTGTCTCTGTCTCTGTCTCAGTCTCTGTCTCTCTCTCTCCCCCTCTCTCTGTCTCTCTCTCTCTCTCTCTCTCTCTCTCTCTCTCTCAACCTCCTATTATTGTGTTTCTCTAGAGAACCCTAATGCAACTTCTAAAATGGCTCTTAGAGACAGAAGAGAAGAGAGGATGAGAGGAGGGAAAATGAGAGGTCTTCTTTCCCTCACTCAATTGCTCTTTTCCTGGGTCCCAGTCCCCTCCCTAAGTCTCCACAGCCTTCCTTCAACAGCCTGACCACCTCCAGCACTCGCCTGGGAAGCAGATTGCTGGGCTTCGAGGCTGACAGTCTGGAGCCTTGGCCGGCAGCCAGGGTGCTCCACTTCTCATTACTCTTCTCACTGCAATTCATTTCCCTGTGATTGGAGGCAATTAGGATGCCAACGAACGACTTGCCCAGCCCTGCTTGGCAGTTACATAACCACAAACATGTGCACACTGCCCATCGGAAGTAAGTGAGCCAGCAATGACGAAGGTTAATTACAAAGTGAGAATCACACTACAATGACCCTTCACTGCATTGTGTCACCTATCAAAAGTCCAGGCACCAATGCCTTGACTATAAGGCCCAATGTACTTTGCAATGTCCCTTTTGGAAAGAGAACTGCTGATCTGTGTTTATGCATGCAGAAAAGGGGCAGAGACAAGCTCTCTAACATCTCCTGTCCCCAAGAACCTGAGACATCATCCCCCAGAGCATCCCAGGCTTTAAACTCCTTGGCCTATTTGCTATATTCATCCTCATATTCTCCTGAATGATTCAAGGCTTTTGTACTTACTGCTTTCTCTTGCTTCAAGACCTGTAAATACATCTGAGCAATGTCTTTCGCACTGCACAGTTCTCCCATACCCATGAGAAGACCATGCCCTGATGAACATCAACTGGCCATACGCAATGCCCTGGGAAGAAACAATAGAGGAGGAACTCCATCCAAGCACAAACTGTGGATTCCTGGCCAGATCTTTTCCACCAAACTGTATCTGTGCTAACTTTAAAGTTTTCTCTTTCATATTTTTCTTTAAAAATCAATACAGAGCAGCTTCTCAGTCCCTTCCTTTCTCCCTCTTGAAGCCACCACAGTTGTGTCAAGAGTCACCTTTGGTGTTACACATAGGAAGTCAAGACCTAATGTCAGAAGCTGGAGGAATTGGAAGGAACTCTATACTCTGAGCATGCAATGACTTGGGAGCACGGCTGAGTTGAGGATGGAAATGTGAGTGGGTTGGAAGCCCAATTTGTGAGGTGACAGCAACTCTGACCATCGGCCACAATTTGTCAGTCTTAGGTTCCTCTAACATCTCAAGGGCTATCTCATATCTGGTGATGCTAAAAAATCCTTCCCTTCCCTTCATTTTCATCCATTCTCTTCTTATATATGGCACTCTCTTCTCATATATGGATAAAATGGAGCACATCCTCACGTAACATTTTATTTCTTCCTGATTCTCCAAAGTGATTTCATAATCCAATGTGTCTGTAATACACTTTTGATTGAATAACATAACAATAAACATGCCATATCTGTTGCCATATGATGATGTCTGTTTTCATCAACTGCCATGAAATGAATTCTTCTACAATATTATTTATGTGACCTATTAGTTGCTTACTGATGGTTCCATCAAATTTCCCTGTCACTTCTTATTTTCAGCCTCCAGTATGAGCTCAGGCCCTTCTCTCATATGGAGAGGACCTCTGGGGTTGAAACAAAATGATTTATATATTTCAGTCACCTTGGGGCAAACCTTTCTATTTTTCAGGAGTTAAATCAGTGTGAAATATTCTTAAAAGAAAAGAACCAGCAACTAAATAGTGCAAGGCAAAGTGGGGTAAAGAATAAGACTGGTGGGGTAAGCAGAGGACAAGTAGTGAAAGTTAAAGAATCTACACTGCATCTTGCAGACAAGCAGCAATATTTAATATATTTCTTTCAGAAAAACTATGATATTTCTCATATGCACATTGTCAAAGGCATACATAGATTTACACATAATTCCCCTACTGCTAGCTATAAATTCCCCCTTTCACTTCCCACCAAAAAGCATCTCACCATACAAGTGATTTAGGGTAATATTATAGAAATAAAATGTGTCCCCATAATATTCGAATAAATTATTCACAATCTTTAGTGCTCTTGTTAGTAACAAGTTTCTGACACTATGGAGGTTTTTGTCTGTTTTGTTTACTGGTGTAACCCAAATACCATACCAGCAGCTGACATAGAATAGATGTTCAATAAATATTTACTGAACAGAAGGACGAATTTGCCTTAGAACTGATGTGACAAACCAGCGTGCCATGATACCAGAAGCCGAGAGCTGCTGTGGTTAGAAAGCACATTGCCACTGAAGGCTTTTAAGCAAAAAGTTGACAGCATCATATGCATGTTTTTGAAAGATCTCTCTGCCTGCTGTGTGAAGGATGGATAGGAGAGGAAGAGCCCAGCAGCAGGGAGACCTGTTAGGCAGGCTGATGCAGTGATGCTTGCAGGAAATGATGGGTTCCTGAACCATGACAGTGGTGAAGGAGCCAGAGAGGAAGGGATTCAAGAAATATTTAGTAGAACTGAACAGAACTTAATCAATGAATCTCTTTTCCATCAAACCTTTGAATAGGATCAATTACCAGCCTGGGCTAGAGCAAGGGCCAAGGTGCTCATCATACCGAAATGGTAGTGGCAGAACCCAGTGACCAGTATGTGCAGGTAGAACATACTGTAATGGAGAAGCTGAAATCCAAAAATATCTGGGCCACCCACTGCCTGACATTATATCACTGAAGCAGCATTTCTCAGTTTTAATCCTTTCCAGGAGACTTTGAAACAGGTCAATATAACTGATAAGAAGAGAAAAGAGTGTTTATTGAGGATGAAAGCCACTTTGCATATCTTTATTGAATCATCAAACTGACCTTGCAATTTTAATATTTTAATGAGCAAACTGAAGTTCATGTGATATACAAGCAATACCTAGGAAAGCTAGGATGCGAACCCAGGCTTTTGTGATTTCTTGGGTGAAACTTTATGGATACCATCATCACTACCATTGCCACCAGTATTTCTACTCTGTTCCTTTTATAAATATGAGAGTAGTGGTCCCAAGGGAAAGGGAATTGCTGCAGGTTCTGAGAGTTGTATACAGTGCAGATAAGATAAATAAGCTCATAGATAATTAACACACTCTGATTCATAACTTAGCCTAAGACTTCATGTATAGTGCAGGTCTGAGATAGGAAGTGGCCACAGCAATCAGCCACATAGCCTGTGTGATCTAGGATTCTGGGCACTCTGGTTCTCATAAGCCATGAATTATACAGTATCAGCAAGAGCTCCCAGGAGACTCCCTGTGGTCTTGAAATAATGACTAAACCTAGACCGGAGAGCTTAAAATGGGGACCAGGAAGAGTAATTGCCTTCATATTTTCCAGAATAATGAAAAGAAACTAGCTTGCCCAGACTCTAAGAGGAAAGCTCCCTACATTTAGAAGTTTATTTTTCTTTTGCAAATTTCACATTTTACTAATTGTGTCTTGTTCCTCTATTCTAGAACTCAGTATTTTTTCATATTTGAGTAGTCTGTAGGTTTCACTTCACAAATCTCAGAATTTCGTTTCCTTCTTGTTTTATTTCTTGGACATTTATAACACCTAATTAAGCTAGGCAGTAATATCACACTTCAAAAATAGGAGATGCCAACTAGCTTATTTATTATAATGGTACCTAAAAAGCAGTTTATTTTGACTTATTGATATGAAGATGTATGGTGGCTTACTAGTCCTTAAGTTTGAAATTTGTATATTGACGTCATTATATATTAATATATATAATAGAAAGAAGGGAGAGTATAGAGAGAAGGAAGGGTCAAGGCCAAAATGCGATTGGAAATAGTTAAGACCAGAGCCGAACACCATGAGTAAGAGTATAGCGACAGTTGAGTCAAGACCAGTGGGTCAATCACCAGACAGACCACCAGTGAGAGACAAAGACACATCAGAGCCTCAGCGAACCAAGAGATTTTATTCTTGTTAACCAAAGTCACAAGGCACTGACTGATAAATCACAAGCAACGAAAAATGTGAGTGTTAATTCACTGTTACTTAAGCCATGCCCTGGACAATGCCAGAGATACGCTGATCATATATGGGTCTTTGGCTTTCAACTTCTCTAGACATTTTGAAACACTTCCCTCTGTGAGCAATGCCAATCACATACAGCATTCTGGTTTAGCTGGTTATGTTGAAGCTTTCTAGTTATCACATTCTAGCAAAGCCTTCCTGTGACTACCCTAAATTCTCCCACAGTAGTTACAGCCAAGCATTTATTCATTCCTTTAATACAAACTTATCAATGCCAACTGTATGCCTAGGAATTTGCTACCAGTTGAAGATATAACTGACAAATGAGAAAGGTGTAGTCTTGGTCCCTATGAAACGTATATTACAATAAAAAGACATACTACCATTAGGGAGGGTGTGTGGAGGTATGAAGCAAGAATGGGTTGTACAGGAGAAAAAACCTGCCGGGTGTGGTGGTGCACTCCTGTAATGCCAGTACTTGGGAGGCTGAGGCAAAAGAATCGTTGCAAGTTCAAGAGTAGCCTGGGCTACAAAGTGAGCCCAAGGCCAGTCTGAACTGCATAGTGAGACCCTGTCTCAAAAAGACAAAAAAAATTTTAAAAAAGAAAGCCTCTTTAGATAGAGTGGGAGTGTGACATTAATTTAAGCCCTGGAGAAGTCAACCTTACAAGGAGACAGGTGTTGGGAGTAGGGGCGGGGATTTAGCCAGCAGTATGGCATATGCAATGCCTCTGGGTTGGGAGAGAATTTGTCATGAAAGATGTTCCTGGAGTATAATGAACAAGGAGAGGGGATGTTGCATGAGATGAAATTGGAGAGACTGGGAACCACTGTGCAGAACCTCTTGTACTAAGACAAGGAGTTTGGATTTCATTTAAGGGAAACGAGAGTCACAGAAGAATTTTAAGAAGCAGAGTGATGTAATATGAGCTGAGATTTTTAAAGATCATCCTAGCTGCTGTGTGGATAGTGCGCTGTGGCTTAGGTGAGGGGGCAGAGGTGGAGACGAAAGGAAACTGAATGATGCGATATTTAGAACTCACAGACTTCCTGTTGGATTGGATATGGGAAAGAATTTTTGATAGGTTTCCAGTAGACAGTGGAACTACAAATTAAGAGAAAGACAAAGCAACTTCTTCTAGGAAAGGTTTCTTCTACTGAAGCTAGTATTCTATGCTGTCCAAATACTGGGCTCAAACCTTTACGCATTATTACAGATGCTCCACAAAGAATCTCCAGACCTTTTAACAACAAGTGAAAAAAGACCAAATGAAGCATCTGGAGAATGTGATCCTCCTAAAGAAACATCAGTTCAAACAAGGTTAAGGACCAGCTCTCTCCCATCTTAACCTCCTTAGCATGGTCGAGCAGTGCAGCACATTTTAATTTATGGTTTCAATTAAATCATAATATTAAGGTCACTCTTTAGACACTGAGATACAACATTATTAAATTTTATCCACTTATGATTATTATTGTTGCTGTTATTAAAACTTTATCGGTGTCTATGGTGACCTTTTAAATGTACAGAAAATTCAGAGGGAATCAAATCTTATTTTTATAAAAATAAATTTTGCCATCCAAGAATTAGAATTGAATAAATTAACTACTAAGAACCATTTCAATAGTGTGTTTTTTTTTTTTTTACTTAGCTCTCATTTATTGATTGGCTACTGTATGCCAACCATTACTAAGTCCTTCCAATTGCTCCATGAAGTGGGGGTCATTCCCACTAGAAACCTGAATAAGTCAAGGCTCACGGAAGACATGACCAGGAAATTCATGAGCTGGGATTGGCCCTGGATCCCTTGGAGATAATGGTTGTGCCCCTTTTCCCTGCATTTTTCTAAACATGCTTGTATTTATTATTTTCTTGGAGTTGTCAGCAACCTCATGCACAAATGACCTCCTTAGAGATACCACGGAAAGCAAAGTCATATGCCTGGAATGGCAAACGCAAATGCCTACTAAATCCAGGCAGGTGCTATAAATTACCAATGCTACTGATAGGAGAAAACTGAGAGGCACGGGGTTTTGGGAATGCTTGCATTGAGCCCTCAATCTCCTGCCCGGGTTACTGCATATGGAGGGAAAGAAAGAAAAGAACAAGAGACAAAGAAGAGGTGTGGAGCAGAGCTCTAAGATGACCAGTTGCTCTCCGGGAACAAAAGCCCCAGAATCTCCAGTAAGCCACCATTTTATTAGCCAGAGCAGGGAAGAGAGGCAGAGTGCTTTTCCTGGAACTGTGTAGAAGCGGTGGTAAAATGGAAAACATCATAAACAAGCCAAAATCCGTCCCCATGCCTGAGTCCTAAATGCATTGACCAGAGAGAAAGCAGGATTTCCACATTCCAAAATGGGTCTACACGGCAGGAAGGGTAAGGAGAGCCTAGGACAGATGCTATGTCAATTTGTAAATTGTGGTCTCCAACAAAGGGGACTACAGCAAACTGAAGAGCAAATGCCCCTTCGAAGGAGAGCAGCCCTTACTTAGCTCCACATAGCTGCCACTGCTGGGAATGTGGCCCGTGAAACTAGATCTGCTTTATGAAGTAAATAAAAATCAAGATGTCCATGGAAGCTCTCCGGGGTTTTAAAGTTTGCAACAAAACTTAAATATTCTTTAAAAATAACAACAACAAAACCATGCGTGCCAACACTATGCAAACCTAGAAAAATGAGTGTGTGGGCAGAATCCAGCCTACACACTGCCAATTTCTAACTGTGCTATGCAGATTGTTGAAATATCATTTATGATTTGGAAGAATTTGATTAACAACACTAAGGTCTAACGAAGTAGGTTGGCCTGGCTCTCTGTGATATAGCCATCTGATTAAACTTTCAAAGCCTTCAATAGTGAGCAGTATAAATACCATGCAGCATGCTAAAAAAATTCTTTAGGATACACAGCAGGGCAACATGCTTCTGATATGTATTCAATTTAAAAAGCAAACTACAAAATGTTACCAAGGCAAACGTTTCATATCTTGAGCTAGGGGGCAGTTACAAGCACGAGCACATATGAAAAATCATCAAACCATGCAGATGCAAGCACTTCCTAGCATGGACGTCACACCTCGGTAAAAACATTAATGATGCCTTTATCACTCCCATTGTGTACGGTTTTGCATGAATATTGGCAAGAATTTCAAGGATGCATGAACAAAGAAAACATTTTGATTGTACTGGTTGTGAGATAATAGAAAACTCTTTTTCACCCTTTCTTACATGTTGATTTCCATTACTATTACTGCAGTACAGCATCTCTTTGGGAAGGAAAAAGTAAAAGTTCCTCCAAAGGTATTGTCTAAAAGCAAGAACATAATTTAAACTTACTGTTGCCTTTCCATTACAATGTTTCTTGAATGTCCAAAAGAAGGAGTCCCTAATGTTTGATTGAGGTCATTTTCTGCCCCTTCCCAACTGAGACCTCAGCTTCCCACCTACCTGCCTCAGCTATATCCCCAAACATGTCCAAAGGGAAGCAGCGACACCCCCACAAGGTATCTAAGACACACAATGCTGCCTCCATGGCTCCTGTTACTGGATAGCCTCTGGCAAGCCAGAGGCATTTCTGGGCCCACTGAGCCAACATCATCCCCTCCTTAGTCAGTCAGTGCGATTTCTGCAGCAAGAAATAGAAAATCCAACCAAATGGCTTAGAGTTCTAGGAAAAGTTAATTATCTCACATATAGAATAATGGAATGACCATAAATGACTTAGAGTAATTGTCTGGGTTGAGATTGACAGAGAGTGTCAATGTCCTTGACGCTCCTTAGCAATTTTAACTCCTAAAAAAATAACATCTTAAAGCATGTCCATCTCATTGGTTTCCGTGTTCCCATAATCTCTTCTCCAGACCATAGTAAGTTTCCTAACTAATCTACCCACAAGTCCCTGGCTGTTTGGGACTGTCATCCTACCCTTAGTTCAATCAAGCAGCCAGAGAGTTATATCGAATCTGCCAAATAAAATGTTTGGGGTAAGGAAGTCAGAATACAGAAAGGATATGAGGTAGAAATGGAAGGAAAATTTCTTTTGATTGCTGAGCTTGCATGCTTCTTTGTATGTGATGCTGCACCAAGATTAGACTGCATGTTGTCTTGGTTTACACATAGGTCATAATGTGATTCTCAGTATTAAATGTATTTAGTAAACAGCAAGTTTATCCTGGAACTGCCAAGTTTAAAACCTCAGAAATAACCACCTCCCCAGAATGATATTCATGCATCCAGTATTTTTCCCAAGGATTTACACGCCAGACAGCATGCTCAACCCTGCACAGAGGTGCACAAGGCCGCACAGTCTTTGCTCTCTCAGAGCCCACAGTGTACCAGGAAAAGCAGTCATTAAGCAACCAATTACAGACTAATTATTTAATTCCCATTTTGACAAATGCTGTTGATAGAGAAATACAGGATGTTGATTCCAGATAATGCCACAAGGTGGGAAGTGTGAAATCAGAAAATGTTTCCCCAAGGAAGTGCCATTTAAGTGGAGTGAAGTTTGGCCTAGAGAAAACGGAAAGGAAGTACATTCCAGAATGAAGTCACTGTGTACAAAGATACTGAGGCAGAGCAAAGTGAGGAGGACTACAAAAAAGTCCACGAGCAGAGAATTTATGGAAGGAAGAGATGAGTGATGCATCTTGAACTGGAGGTGGGTTCTCAGCAGAACCCATCAGGACCTTTTGCACGGAAGGTATTTGTGTTGGTCAGCTTTCCTGTTTCTGGACACAGAACTCAATACTCACAGTTTGAAGGAGGAAAGGTATAATTTAGCTCATATTTGGGGGGATTCAGTCCATTGTCATCTGGCCCCAAAACAGGAGCATCATGGGAAAACAGCATGGCAGAGCAAAACTACTTAATTCGTGGTGGTTAGGGAGTAGAGTGGGGGAAAAGTGCCAGAGAGGAACTGGTGAGGGACCATTTATAGTATCTAAGGTCACATCTCTGTGGCTCACTCAGATATACCCAAAAGTGAGCTTTACTAATCTACTAGATGTTTCTTAATTCAATGAAGTTGACATATCATGGTAAGTGGTCACAGCACTTAAGTAAGTGAATAGAAGTCAGAAGAGGATTCCACAAGCAATTGTGAAGAGTCAGAAACAGAGGGTAAGTAAGCTGCTTCCAGAATTCTCCAAGAAAGGGGCACCCTTGACAAAAAATGAGAATCTGATGGATCCGATTGTTTGTGTTTGACTTATCCTTTCACCCACTGTCGCTGCTTGGATACCATTCAGCCATAGATCTCAGTGAGTGAGTAATGCAATCTTCCATTCCCAGAGCCCATAGAACCAATCTGGCTCATATCCAGGCTGGAGAGGTTCTCAGATACCTGGAACCTGGGACTCTCTCTTGCTTTAGCCCCATGGCCAGCCTCCTGCTAACCTCATTTTGCATGACAAGCAAGAGCCCTGTCTATTCCTCCATCCCAGGCTATACAGAGCGTTAATTTGCCTGTTAATTTTCCACATGAGGTAATACGCACAATGAAGTACAAAGAAGAAGCAGGACATAGACTCTGTCTCTAGTAGAGAAATCAGTTCATATTTTACATCACCCTGATTCCTGAATTCTAACTACCGTCAATCCTGATTTGTAGAATGCTGCCTTCCTGAAGAACGCAGCCCTGAAGGTGTCCTGGGAGTTTCTGCCACTGCTCCCCATTGGCACAGGAGTGGCCTGGTGAGGAGAGTCAGACCTGGAGGTAGCATGTCCCCAGGGTAGGCAGCATGCACTGCACAGCGAGGGAAATGACCCCTGCTGGACCACGCTCCTGGTCAGCCTCAGCAACAGCAGGAGCAACATGAGGCTGCCAGACCCCTACCTAGAGCACAGAGCACCCCTGCTCCTCCCTACATTTTGAAAGCTCAGTGGATGAATCACCTGGATCATTCATCCATTTCACAACACATATGTGAGTGTCATATACTCTGCTTGGTTCAGAGTTGAAAAAGACACCCATGACTCCTGTCTTAGTTACTTTTTTGCTTGTTGTTGAGACAAAATATCTGATGCCCAAAATTAGGAAAGGAAAGGTTTATTCTTACAGTTTCTCGGGAGTTTTAGTCTATACTTTAGTTGGCTCCAAGATAGCGTGGCATGACGGGGCTACAGTTCATGGCGGCTGCAAGCCGTGCTGGCGAGAGAGAGAGAGAGACAGAGAGAGGGGGGGGGGGAGAGAGGGAGGGAGGGAGAGAGAGAGAGGCGGAAGTGGAAGCAAACAAGAGGAAGACCCGCCTTCCCTTACAAGGTATGTTGGCTCCACCCCTGGGCGGGTACAGCAAACCGAACACAAGCAAGCACCAGACTTAGCACCATCAAAAGTATGTGAGGACCTGGGGGCACATAGCATACCCCATACAACTCCTAATCCTGGAGGATTTTTTGTTTTGTTTTTGTTTTTCATTTTTTATTTATTTGGTTTTTTTAATGAAGTACTCTGGCCTTGATTAGTTCCAGTTCTCCCACTGAAAAGACAGGTGACCTTAGGTCAGTTACATAAACTCTTCTGCATTAGGTTGCTGGCCTGTGAAATAGAGACATCTATTTTCCAGAGTGATCATGAAGATTACATGGAGATCAATAATACTGCTTTTGTATGCTTATTTGTCACTACATCACACAAAATAGGCTGAACGGACAGTCACCGGACATGGAGATTTTGATGGGGTTGGTTCATGTGAAAAAATCACATACTATACTATTCCATATATAGGTAACGTCCAGAATAGACAAATCTATAGACAGAGAATAGATCAGCAGTTTCTTGGGGCTAGGAGAAGAGCCATGGGAAGTGACTAGGTTTCTTTTGGGGATAATGAAAATGTTTTAGAATTAGTGATGCCGATTGTGTAGTTTTCTGACTAAAGACAGTGAATTGCATAGTTTACAGGGATGAAGTTTATGGTATGTGAATTATATCTCAATAAAGTTACTAACTTATGTGTTTGTGGATACACACTACATGGCATGCATAAATTCACTCGGGGGTATGTCAGGAGAAGGCACACATGCTATCAATCAAGATGATGGGGAAAACAAACAAGGGTTCAAGCGTAGCCCAGAGCAAGAGTTTCAAGAACAATGAGGCTTGCTGATTTTAATACACAATCACGACACTGTCACACATCAGTAGCCACATGTGGCCAGTGGTTGCCATATTGGACAGGATAGTTCTAGAAGGAAGACTGAAAGGAAAAAGAAGCAAAGAGATTCCACCGACTGCAAACCTCCTAGGAGTTGGTCGTGCTCTCCCAGGTGACCTTGTTCCACCTCGCCAGCATTCACGAGGAAGATGGCTTTGTCCTCATCTGGACATTTGAGTAAACTGAGGCTTTAAAAGAAGAAGCAAGGTCAAGGAAAAGCGAGTTCTACGCATAAATTGAGGGTGAAGATGGAGGACAGCTAAGGTATAAAAGAGGCAGCAGAGAATAGGTAGAGCGCCTAGAAGACGTGTCGGGGGGATATTTAACAAGGACACAATACTGCAGGGTAAAAAATGTGTTTTATAAAGTCACGGCAGCCATGTGGCTGAGGTTCACCATGTAGAGAACCCGATGCCAGAACCAGGCACATACAGGAGGAGCCTGTGCCATTGCCCAGCTGGGATCAATGTGAACGTGAGCATCACCAGAAGCAGAGGCCCCAGCAACCGAGGTTTGTGACAGTGACAGGGTGTGACAGTGAACAGCCCATGTGTTCCCTCGGCCTTCTCCGGCTGTCTCCTTCCCTGATTTAGGACGTGCCACACACACACAGAGACAGGGATGTGTCCTCCAACAGCCACAGCAGCCCTGGCCCTTTTCCTTCCCTCCCTTCCCCTCTCCAGTCATTTCTTCCTCCTCTTCTTTGCACAGCCACTTCCTGTGCTCTGCAGGTCTTTACCAGGAAGCTCTTTCCTCTCATCTTCATGAATAATCCAGGAGAGGTGCTTTTAGTAGCTCCTCGTTGCTGTATGTAATTAAAGTGGGTCTCACTGAGCAGTCTCCTCCCTAAAGCATTCATCAGATAAAAAATGAAGAGAAGGCACTCACTCCTCCTCCTGAGGCCTCTTCCCTTTAGACAGAGCAGGCTGTGTGCCCTGCGGAGGTGACAGCACTTCACTGGGGCACAGGTGAGGACCTGTCCCATAGCCCATCTGCCAGACTCCCCTGCCTGACAACCTGAGCGACCAGAAGCCCCCTGCTCCCAGTACACTGAGCAGAGTGAGTTTGGCAGCTTGGCATTCGATGAAAAAGATCCTGTAATTTAAGGTGTTCAGATTTAGATACCTGAATCTGCCGCTTTTTAGCTGTGTGACCTTGGACAAGTTACTTACCACCTGCTTCTTCCCATCCTACAAAGCCTATTGCTGCTGTGTGTTTAAAGTCAAAAAACTCCTAACAAAGCACAGGCTAAGAAACTGCCAAGCTCAGTTACACTAAAGACTAAAAGACACATATGCAGGAAAAGATCAACACCTTAGCTTCTCATGGCTATTACTTGCCTTCATTCCTTTCCTTTGTTGTGAAGGGAGTCAGGCTAACTGTGCAGGTCAGTGCAGACAGGGATCATACTCGCTGGCCTGTGCATGGCCCCCTATGCATCACAGTCTCACTAGCTCATTCAGGGTAATGACCGAACTGAGCCAAAGTATTGCAGCCTTTCCCCTGATCATGCGTCTTCTGTGTACAGGGCCAAAAGAAAACCAAAGATCTCAGTCCCAGTCCTGAGTATAAGATAAGGTGACTGAAGTGATTTCTTTTGTCTGTTAACAAAGTCTTGGTTTGTTGTGCAGCCCCAGTGTTAAAACCCCGATTATTCACACACAAGATTCCCTCCAGGGTCAGTCGTCAGGAAGGGAACAGGGAGGAGGGACTGGAGATGCACTGATCCTGTGGTTTGGTCTCCTCAGTCACTGGGTTCTCTCTGTACTCAGTACCTAAAACAGTAGCCAGATATACCTGGCTCAAAAAAGAAAAATTGAGTAAGTAAGTGATTGGCATTCCAGGCAAATGAAATGCCATAGTCAAAGACAGGAGAATGTGAAAGAATATGGAATGATCAGAAAACTGCACACAATTTTCTTTTGCAGAGATGCAAAGTGTAAGAGAGATAGTGAGAAGTGAATGAATGAGCATTGGAGAATTTTTTGAAAGGCCTAGAATCCTCGCTCACTTTAAATGTCCCTTCATAGGCAGTAAGAAGCCTACATGCTGATTTCTGAGCAAGGAAAGAAAGTAGTCTGATTGGCAATTCAGAAATATCATTCAGTGGAAAAAAATTTGGATCCAAAGTGTAAAATGGCCAGAGGTTGTCCTTAATCAGAGACAATGACAACAGAGATGGAAAGAAAACTACAAGGATGAAACACAGCAGGCTCAGCATGAGGGAGAGGGAAAGATCTGGAATAAAGTGGAAGCCAATGGTGGTGGAAACAGAACTTATCATACAAAAAGCAGGTTTTAGAATAACACTGTCAGTGTCACTACAAGGACGAAAAGGCTCAGAGCCCCACATCTGCCTTATGCAACAGCAAGGGCACGTGAAAGACCTTCAAGTTCTCTAATTGTCTTATGATCTTCAGTTACTCGCCTCTGTGTGGCTCATTTTATTTTGCATGAAAACAAACGTAAAATTTAATTTTATGGAAAATGATTTGAATAGCTACTCCACATAAAAGTATACACAAATGGCTAATAAGCATATAAAAATACGTTCAACATCATTAGTCATCAAATAAATAAATATTAAAGTCACAATGAGATTTACTTTGTGTGTATAAAGCAGGGTGGAAAGAGTTTAGAAATAGACAGGTAACAGGATGTGGAGATAATAGAAACCTCAGACATCAACAATGAAAAAGTAGGGATTAGTTAAATTGATACGTATTAGAATAAATCTAATTTAAAATATTGAGAGTCAAAAAAATGAAACCACGTGTTGACAAAGGTGTGGACCTATTGGAACTCACAGATGTGCAAGTGGGAGTGCAAAATTGTACAATGGCATGGAGCACAGTGTGACAATTTCTTGTACAGTGGTACTGTCACTTCCTAGGTATTTGCACACAAGAAATAAACCCATATGTCATCACAAGACTTGTGCAGCTTTATTGTTAACAGTCAAAACCTGGAAACAACTCAATTATCAATAAATGGATGAATTGATAACAAATCATGGTATAGCCACACAATGGGTACTACTCAAAAATTAAAAAGAATAAGCAACTGACATACAAAAATAATAGATAAATCTCAAAACATTATGCTGGGCAACAGAAACTATAGAATAATGAAGTAATTCTTCAAAGCGCTGAAATAAAATAACTGGTAGCCTAGATGCTGGAAACAGCAAGACATTCCCCAAAACAAGCAAAATTAAAACATTTAAAAACCCAGACATCATGATGAAAAGTTTAAAAACTTGGAGAAAAATGGCAATAAAACCAACATTTAAAAAAAAAAAAGTGGTGTGTAAAGTATAGCCTAATAATGCATATGTAAGAAAAGAAGAAAATTAGAATAATCTGACTTACCCAAGAATTGATAGGGAAAAAATCAAATTAAGTAACAAAAAGAAAAAGGTGACAATGATAAAGATAGTAGAAAAAAATGAGGATCAACAGAGCCAAAAATGGTGACAGAGTGGTGAAGAGCAGAGAAACAGCCTCACTGATATTTGGTGTCCAGACACTGAAATATAGAAACATGAGGAAGAGAAGAAGGAGGAAAGTGGGCTCCCAGGATCCAGTGAGGATCTGAAGCAAGAATTGGAGCCCAGAGGGAGAGCAAATAAAGAGACCTCAGTACAGAAGAAGGCAGCAGCAAGCAGCACTTTCTCCCTGGGCCTGACTCCCTGCATGGGAGGGGTGACTGGAACCAGCAGACATGGTGACTGCTGGTGACCTCAGACACCTCCATGGAGAAATGCACCGGTGGAACAGAGCAGTGGACACATCAGACTTCAGTGGCTGGTGAGTTATTCAGAGTCAGACATTCCTGGGAAGAGGGCAGTTGGTTGATTGTCATCTTGGAGAAGGGCCAACTGAGCTCAGAACTCAGAAAATATGTGACCTGGAGCCATTTAGTGGCTCCAAGTGTCAGTATGAAGTGGACTGGAGTTTAAACCAGCAGGGAGCTGAGTTCAGCCAGCAGGAGGCACATGGAGTGTTGAAAGCTGAAAAAATTGGGTCCCAGGTTCACAGCCAGAAATCAGCCTGAACTTCAGGTCCAGTCTTGCTGGGATTATCCACCATGCCATCATAAATCTATGGCTAGCTTGCTGGAATTAACACGGATCTGGGCTCTGTCTGCCCACACTGTCTACCAGTGACAGCAGAGACATGCCCCGAAGTAGACATTTTTTCTTCTATTTTTTTTCTTGATTGTTTCTTCCTATTTTTATGAGTATGAACATGGTTTCTAGTTTTTTTGTTTTTCTGTTCTGTTCTTGGTTTTATTTTTTCCTTCTCTCCTCCCCTTCTGTCTTCTTCATCAGTTTCCCAAAATTTGCATAATTTTCCCTTGTCCTCCAAACTTGCTTCTAATCTTTTTCTCTTCCTTTATTTCTCTATTTCCCAACCACCACTCCCTTTTAAATTTTCTTTCCTGAGGGTGAAATCACCATATTGAGATCATATTTACTGTACAAAATTTTCTGGTTTGTTTTAGATTTTGTTATATAATGACAAAGTATAGTATAGTTAAAGGCAGCAAATTAACACTTACCACACTTAGTCATTTTCAGGGTGTACATGATGCCATTGTTATTACTAAATGTACTACTTTAGCAAAGATGACATAATTGTTCTAATCAGTTGTTTTTCCTGGTATGTCAAGTCAGAGACTACCTAAGTGTCATAAACAATACTGTAAGCTAGTGTCAAAGAACAAAGGGAAAGGCCAAAAAAGTAGCAACTTCTTATCCCCAATAAATTGAAAAGATTGGATCTTGTGACAGACTCAAAGCCCAAAAGTCAGCTACACTTTGAAGGAATAAAAGTAGTCATTTCCTGAAGATTATAAATACTAGCAATAAAGCTATCTGCCATAAGCAATTTACAAACATCAACCCAGGAATCAACTTTAAAAAAAAAACTGAAAAGAAGAAGACAAGGAACCAAGATGTAACCCCAGAATTGCAGCTTGTCAAAGGTAAACCCAGGGGACAATGGGATGGAACAAGTCAAAAGCCACCCACCTGGACTCTCTGAAGTTGTAACAGTGAAAGTAACAAAGCAGATAAAGGAGACTAGAAAAAAATTCATGGTTTCCTTTTTTTTTTTTTTTTTTTTTTTGTACCAGGGGTCAAACTCATGACCTCACACTTGCCAGGCATCCATAATTTTCTTAAGTTCCTGGTTTTTTTTCTGCTTTAGATTCGCTAACCATGTCCTTCATTATGGTTACTATCCCTGTAGTTATCTGAGAAATTATGTCTGAAATAAGATACTTACATGACAAAAAAACCTGATGAAATTCACAACTATGAAACTAGCACTCTAAAATGTTCTGAGGGACATTATAGAATGAGACTATGAGGATTACAATTCCACGAACCCCAAAGAATGAATCTACCAGCCAAGGCAAGTAATTAAATGGGGGGTGGGAACAGGAGGCAATAACAGGAAAACAACATGACAAGGAAAAGTCAATACATATCAGTTACAACCATCAATGTAAATGTTCTCAGTTCACCAATCAAAAGAAACAGACTGACAGAATAGATTAAGAAGCAAGATCCAACAGTATGTGGCATACAAGAAACACATTTAATTCAAAAAAATTCATACACTGAAAGTCAAAGGATGGAAAACAATACTCAATGCAACAGGAACCTGAAAAAAGCAGGAAGAGCTATTCTATTTGCAGACAATGTGAATTTCAAGCCAAGACTGATTAAGAGAGACAAAGAAGGTCACCACTTTTGTGTAAAGGGAAAACCCCAAGAAGAGATAACAATCATAAATTCATATGCACCAAATACCAGCACACCCAACTACATAAAACAAATATTAATGAAAAATCAAATAAACACTAATACAATTGCATTGAGGGACCTCAGTACCCCACTGTCACAAATAGATCAAGTAAGCAAAAATCAACAAACAAATATCAGAACTAAACCAAACTTTTGAAAATTAAATAACACTCTCCTGAACAACCAATGGGCCACAGATGAGATTAAAGAAGAAATTACATTCTTTCTACAATTAAGCAATAATGCCAATGCAACATACTAGAATGTATGGGGTGCACTGAAAGCAGTCGTACAAGGGAACTATAGCTGTAAATTTCCATAATAGAAAAACAGGGCAAGCTCAAATAAACAACCTCAAGTTTCTAGGGAAAAAAAGAGCAAATCAAGCCCAAAGCTTCTATGCGAGAGGAAACTATAAAGACCAGAGCAGAAATTAAAGCAACTAAAACTAAGAAAATTATGCGAAGAATCAATGAATCAAAGAGTTGGTTCTTAGAAAGAGGAAATAAAATTGACAATCCTTGGCCAATCTTATCAAAAAAAGGAAAGAAAAATTCAAATCAATGCAATTAGGAATGAAAAGGTTGAAATCACAACAGATCCTACAGAAATCCAGAAAATCATCAATACCTGCTTTGAGAATCTATATTCTAATAAAATGGAAAACACAGAAGAAATGGACAGATTGCCGGATATATGTGAATTACTAAAGTTGAATCAAGAAGATATAAAAATTCTAAATAAACAAATATCAGTCAGTAAAATTGAAGCTGTAATTATAAACCTACCAACAAAGAAAACCCCAGGCCCTGATGGATTCACTGCTAAATTCTACAAGAAATTCAAAGAAGCCCTAATGCTGCTACTTCTCAAACTCTTTATCAAAATTGAAAGGGAAGCAATACTCCCAAATTCATTCCTGGAAGCAAGCATTATCCTGATACCAAAACCAGAGAAAGAGCCAATCAAAACAGAGAACTATGTGCCAATATCCCTAATGAACATAGACACAAAATTCCTCAATAAGATACTGGCAAACGAAATGCAGCAAATCATCAAGAAGGTTGCTGGGATAGTAGCACATGCCTATAGTGTCAGCACTCAAGAGACTAAGGCAAGAGGATTGCCATGAGTTTGAGGCCAGCCTAGGCTAGATACTGAGTTCAAGCCCAGGTCCTGAATTGCATAACAAGACATTGTCCATAAAGAAAAAAAAGAAGAAGGTTAGACATCATGGCCATGTAGTATTAATCTTCATCTCAGGGATGCAGAGATAGTTCAACATATGCAAGTCAATAAATGTAATACACCATATTAACAGAGCCAAAGGGAAAAAAATTCATATGATCATCTCAATAGATTCAGAAAAAGCATTTGATAAAGTCTAACACCGCTTCATGACAAAAATCTTACAGAAAATTGGACTAGATGCTCTTTATCTCAATGTGATAAAAGCCATTTATGACAAACCAACAGCGAACATCATACTAAATGATCAAAAATTAAAAGTTTTCACTCTAAAATCAGGAACAAGACAAGGATATCCACTGTTACCACTTTTATTCTGGAAATATTAGCTAGAGCAATAAGACAAGAGAAAGAAGTAAAAGGAATAAGTATAGGAAAAGAAGTTAAATTACTATTATTTGCAAATGACGTGATACTTTACATAGAAGATGCCCAAAATTCCACCAAAAGATTTCTACGTTTAATAATCAAATTCAGTAGCATAGCTGCATACAAAATCAACACTCAAAAATCAATCGCATTCCTGTACATGAATAAAAAAACCCACTGATGAGAGAGAAACTAGGAAACACCTTTTATACCAGCATTCAAAAAAATGAAATACCTTGGAATCAATCTAACAAAGCATGCAGAAGACCTCTACAATGAAAACTACTCTGAAAAGGGGGATTTAAGAAGATATCAGAAAATGAAAAGACCTCACTTGCTCTTGTGTAGAAAGAACCAATATAGTACAAATGGCTATACTTCCAAAATTGTTATACAGATTTAATGCAACTCACATCAATATGCCAATAGCATATCTCTCAGAATTAGAGAAAACAATCCTAAAATTCATCTGAAACCAGAAAAGACCTGGAATAGCACACTTCTGGCCCACGAAGGCAACGCAAGGGGCAGCACAATCCCTGACTTGAAACTATACTACAAAGTTACTGCGATAAAAATAGCATGGTACTGGCAAAAAAAGTGACCCAAGGATCAATGGACCAGATTAGAAGAAACAGAAACAACTCCAGACATACTCAACCTCCTAATCTTTGACAAAGAAGTCAAACAGCTTCACTGAAACAAGATAGTCTCTTTGATCAATGGTGATGAAAAAACTGGCTTTCCACATGCCAAAGATTAAAACTAGACCCATATCTTTAACCATGTACTAAACTAAAATTGAAATGGATCAAAGATTTACATATTAAAACAGAAGCACCAAATCTGCAGGAAGATAGAATAGGTAGAACTCTAGAGGAAATAGGTGAAAAATGTTCAACATCACTGGACATTCAAACTAACACAGTGATGAAATTTCATCTCACCCCAGAAAGAAAGGCTATTATCAAGAAATCAACCAATAACAAATGCTGGCAGGGCTATGGGGGAAAAGGATCCTTTTTCCACATTTAGTGGGAGTGTAGATTGGTGCAACCATTGTGGAAATCAGTGTGGCGTTTCCTCAATAAAGTAAAACTACAGGTTCCATTCGACCTAGTTATTCTTCCTGAAATAATTACAAAGATCATACCACAGTGATACATGCACACCCATGTTTATAGAAGCATAGTTTGTAATAGTTAAATCTTGATAGCAGCCCAAATGACCTTCAACCAATGAATGGGTAAAGAATATGTGCGAATTTTTTTAGACCATGGAGTAATACTATGCAGTAAAGAAAGATAAGCGTGAGACATTTCTAGCTAAATGGATGCACTTTAAGACCATACTCTTATGTGAAATAAATTGTACACACATGTTTAAAGACCACATTATTTCTCTGGTGTGAGAAACCAGAAGTGTAATTAGGGACCAAAATGTATAATAGATATTGGGAAATGGGAAGAAAATGTTTAAATGCAAGGGGAATAAGGGAGAGGGAGGAGAAAAGGAAGGAAGAGACAAGGAAAGGAGGAGAATTGAAGGAGAAAATGGAAACAAAGCTTTTGTAAATAAGGAGGGGAAGCGGGGTTGAAGGGAAGGGAGAAGAATGGGAAAAAAAGAAACAAAATATATCATGTACAGGAAGAAATTCCCTATGATACTGTGATAATCATGTATATCTAAAATGTATCAACAAGATTTTTTATTTAAAAGAAAAAAAACAAAGAAAAGAAAAGCAAAAAGCAAAAGAGACAAACAATAACAATAACAAACCCAAAACAATAACAATATAGGCTTTCAAAACAAGATCATAGGAATTTAACAATGGTTATTATATTGCATATTGTTTTCTTTAAAAGAGTTGCTTAGATTACCAGATATAGGCATGCAAATTTGATCTAATCATATGAGTATTAACTGTTCTTTCCCAAGAACTAACAGAATTAGTAGTATAGTCATCTTAGCTATCTTATGTGTGTGTGTGTGTATATATATATATATATATATATGCAAATTTATATCTTTTTCCTTTTTCCTTCCTTCTTTCCCCCTTTCCCCTATCGCAGTTACTTTTCCTCTTTGAGAATTGTCTTGCCCTTACACAATATTTACTATAGATTTTGGATCTTATTTGCTCTTTAAGTTTCTTACACTAGAGACACAATATGCTATTTACACATATGAGTTTGATTTATTTCACTTATGAGCATGGTCTCAACACATGTCCATTTACCTATATAAGCCTCGATGCAATCCTTCTTTATAGTTGAGTAGTACTCCATTGTATAAATATACTACAACTTTTTATCCATTCCTCAGTTGATGGGCATTTGGGTTGTTTCCAAGATTTGGCTATTACAAATTGTGCTGCTGTGAATATGGGTGCACATATATCACTGTGGTGTAATGTTTTCAGTTCTTCTAGGAAAATGCTCAGAAGCAGAATAGCTGGGTCAAATGGAACCACTAATCCTAGCTTTTTGAGAAACCTCCACACTGATTTCAACAATAGTTGCACAAATCTACACTCCCACCAAGAGTGGAGAAGGGTTATTTTCCCCACAGCCCCTCCAGCATTTGTTATTATTTGATTTCTTGATCTTGGCCATTCTTTCTGGAGTAAGGTAGAATCTCAGTGTTATTTTAATTTGTATTTCTCTAATGACCAACGATGCTGAATATTTTTTCATATATTTTATTTGCCATTCATATTTCTTCATCTGAGAAGTGTGTATTCATCTCATTTTTGGATTGGGCCTTTGAATTTTGGGGGTCTGATTTTTTTAATTCTTTATGTGTTCTAAATAGAAGTCCTTTGTCTGAGGGACAGTTGCCTAAGATATTTTTCCAATTCATGGGATTTCTTTTCACTCTGTTGGACATTGCTTTTGACATCCAAAAACTTTTTAATAAGACAATTCTGGGAAGTATTTCCCATTCAGTTTAATTTTTGTTCATGAACTCTCTGCCTACCCCTATGTCGTCAAGATTTCTACCTACTTTGTCTTCCAGCAGATTTAGTGTCTCTGTTTTAGTATTTAGATCTTTGGTCCATTCTGACTTTAGTTTAGTGCATGGTGATAGACATGGATCTAGTTTTAGTTTATAGCGTATGGAAAGCCAGTTTTTCCAGCACCACTTATTAATGAGGTTTTCTTTCTTCCAGGGAACATGTTTGGTCCCTTTGTCAAAGACAGGGTGACTGAGTGTGTTTGTAGTTGTGGCCGTATCTTCTAATCTATTCCATTGATCTTTATGCCTTTTTTTATTCCAGTACCAAGCTGATTTTATCACTGTAGCTTTGTAGTATAATTTCAAGTTAAGGATTGTGATGCATCTTGCCTTGCCTTTGTTATCCAGAATTGCCTTGGCTATTCTAGGTCTCTTTTGGTTCCAGATGAATTTTAGGGATGATTTCTCTAGCTCTGTGAGATATGCAAGTTATATTTTGATTGGAATTGTATTGAATCTGTGTAACAATTTTGGGAGAATGGCCATGTTCACAGTGTTTGCTCTTCCTATCCATGAAGAGGGAATATCTTTCCATTTTCTAAAATCCTATTTGATTTCCTTTGTCAGAGTAATGCAATTTTCAATGTATCAATATTTCACTTTCTTTGTTAGATTGACTCTTAAGCATTTCATTTTTTGAATGCCATTGTGTAGAGTGTGGTTTGCCTTATTTCTCTGTCAGTGAGTTTGTTGCTTGTGTACAGGAATGCTATTGATTTTTGAGTGTTGACTTTGTATCCAGCTACATTACCAAATTTGGTTACTACTGTTATGGGTTCAAAACCAGCACAGGAGACCAATCAGCCGATTAGGAATTTAAAAGAGTCTTTGTTAGCCTGGCCCATTGGCTGGCCTGCCACTCCGTGCAGGGAGATGGCACAACAACAGCCTCGAGCCCTTACAGCAAGCAGAATTTAAAGCAAAAACCCACATTCTGATTATCACAGTCACCCATTACTCTTGGCTAAATCTAGAATGAGGAGTTCAATCTGTAACTAAGTGAACAATACAAAGAACTTGGTTTAGCAAATACATTGTTTAACGTACATATGTTCTTTTAGGAGCAAACCGACCTCATTGTACTTCCTCTGAGTCACTTTCCACACCCTGGGGTGATCTTGGGGTTAGCTTTGTGGAATTTTCCTATGTGAACCATCACAATTGCATCTAGAAGTCTTCAATGGAGTTTTGGGGATCTTCTATATAGAGTATCATGTCATCTGCAAATAATGATAATTTAACTTCTTCCTTTCCTATCCTCGTTCCTATTATTTCTCTCTCTTGTCTAATTGCTCTGGCTAATGTTTCCAGAACTATATTGAGTAGGAGTGCTGATAATGGACATCCTTGTCTTGTTCCAGATTTTAGGTTGAAAGTTTTCAGTTTTTGTCCATTTAGTAAGATGTTGGTTGTTGGGTTATGGTATATGGCTTCTATCAGATTGAAATAAAGAGCATTTAGTTCAATTTTCCATAAGGCTTTTATTCAGTAAGATGTTTTAAAAGCTAAAAAGAAAAAAACAGAGCCAAAAATTAGTTGCTTCAAAAAACTAATAAAATTTTAAAAATCCTTATTAAATGGGTCAAAAAATAAAGAGAAAAGTATGAGTAACTAAGTGCAAAGTAAAGAAGAAAATATCACCGCACACCCTGTAATTATTAAAAAATAATAACTACCACAACTTATACAAAATAGATCATTTGAATAGTCTTGCAGCTATTAAAGAAAATGAATTTGCAATTCTGGGGTGGTTTGGGGAATTGAACCCAAAGCCTTGTGTATATTAGACAAGCTCTATCACTGAACTGCTCTGCCAGCTCTGAATTCATGCTATTAAAGTGTCCTAAAAAAAGAAATCTTTAGGATCAGATGATTTCACTGGAGATTCTAACAAATATTTAAGGGAAATGTAGCACAATTCTATACAACCCCTATAAAACAGAATGGGGGAAATACAGCTCAACTCTTTTTAAGAGACCAAGATTATCCTGATATCAAAATTTGATTAAAATAGTACAAAAATGAAAACTAGAGATCAATATGTCTTATGAAATAGACATAAAAGTTATTGAGAAAATATCAAGAAACTACATACAGTTAATTCAAGGAACACCAAGCTAGTCAATATTCAGAAGTCAGTCAATATAATACTCAAAAAAGAGTGCACAATCATAATAATTGACTCAGAAAAAACGTGCTAAAATTCAGTATCCGTTCGTAATTTTTACAATACTCTTAAAGAACTAGAAATAGAAGGGAATTTTCACAACTTGATAAAGAACAGCTACCAAATACTATTAAATGCAGAAAGACTAAACAATTTCTCTTTAAAATTGAAGTGTTACATTTTCATCATTCTTAAAACTGTAATGGAGGTCCTATTCAATATAATAAGAGAAAAAAAACATAAAAAGCAAAAATAAATAAAAGTACATAGGTTGGAAAGAAAGTGATAGAAATGTAGTCGTGTTCAAATCACATAATTGTTTGCATAAAAGAACTCAAGAAATTTACAAATAAAATCCTAGAAAGAGTAAGTGAGTCTAGCAAGGTCATATAAGATCAGCATACAAAAGTTAATTACATTTCTACACACTAGCAACAAAAATGTGGAAAATAAAATGCCATTTGCAAACACTAAAAGCAAAATAAAATACTAAGGTATAAAACAAGTGTAAGACTTGTACACTGACGTCTACAAAATTCTGAAAAGGACATCTAAATAAATGGAGAGAGACACTGCACTGATGGATTAGAAAACTCAACTGAATAAAGACATCGATTCTTCACAAAATGAAACCCAGGATAAATGTAGCACCTATCAAAATCTCACCAAAATTTTCTGAATATGTAAACAAGTTCACTCTAAAATTTATACGGAAAGGCAAAGGAATTAGAATTGCTAAAAGAATTTTTGGAAAGTAAAAATAAAGGAAACCGAATCATTCTACCCAATTTTAATTCTTACTCTATAGTAATAGAGATCAGGACTATGTGGGGTTAGCAAAAGGATACACACATAGATCAATGGAACAGAATAAAGAATCCAGAAATAGATCTATACAAATGGGTCCAACTGATTTTGACAAAGGTATGAAAACACCTCAATGGAGGATGAATGGTGTTAGTCAATTTTTAATTACTTTTACTAAATACCCTGATACAACCTGATATAACCAACTGATAATGAAAAATGATCTCTGTTGGCTCAGGTTTGAAGGTTCCAGTCCATGGCTGGTTGGCTCCATTGTTTTTGATCCTGTAGTGAGGCAGGAGCACACAGCATGGCAGAACTACTCAACCCACAGTCAGGAAGCAAAAGAAAGAAAGGAAGCAAAACGGGTCCCACAGTCCCTTCAAGGGCACACCCTCAGTGACCTGAAGACTTTCTACTTAGGCCAGCATCTTAAACTTTCCACTACCTTCAAAAACCACCAAGCTGGGGACCAAGCATTTATCATATGAGAAACACTTGAGGTCCAAATTATGTCGATGGTATTTTTAACAAATCATGATGGACCAACTAGATACACATAGACAAAAAAGAAGAAC
Source organism: Dasyprocta punctata (assembly GCA_004363535.1). Taxonomy (NCBI): domain Eukaryota; kingdom Metazoa; phylum Chordata; class Mammalia; order Rodentia; family Dasyproctidae; genus Dasyprocta; species Dasyprocta punctata. The sequence continues at coordinate 50,294 of RJWM01004657.1, read as the reverse complement.
CTCCCTAAGCCTCACATTTGATATAAAAATAGAACTTAAACACAACATAAATTTAAATGTAAAACTATAAAACTTATAGGGAAAAAGAAATGAGAAATTTTTAGCACCTATGTTTTTCTCAAAAGTTTTATGAATTTGGCACTTGACTGAGTAACTAGGAAAGCAAAACTGAAGAATTCTACATAATGGTCTCTACCACTCTTTTGTCCTCCAGTTTACCCAAAAGAATGTCCTTTGTGGCCCACTCTCACTGGGAGCAAAGCAGAAAGGAGTCATGGAGGACTACAGTTCAGCCTAGCCAAAACAAAAGCCATCATAAATACAGGTGGAAAAAATTTATGTTGAGCACTACTTCACAATATACCTAAAAAAATAAAATCAGTTCTCAGTGGATTGGATATCCTAATGCAAATGGTTAAACAGTAAATCTCCTAAAAAAGAATGCAGAGAAATATCTTCAATACACTGAAGTTGCCAAAGATTTTTAATACAAGAAAGATTTATAAATTGGACTATAATACAATTAAGTTTTATTTATGAAAAGCCAAGATAGATTG
>RJWM01004657.1:33378-49637 GCA_004363535.1 Dasyprocta punctata | reverse complement strand
AATGTCATCTATAATCTATAATTTGGCAATTTCATCAGATAATCAGAGCAATCTAAATATCCATCAACAATAGAAGAATAAATAATTTGCAATATATTGTACAATACAGCAACGAAAATGAATGAACTATTGCTATATCCCGCGTCATGCTTGAGTCTCACAGCATTATCACTGAATGAAAGAAATAAGGCACAGAAAACCTCTGGAGTTTCTATTTATACACTTATAAGGTCCAAAACAAACTTTAAAAATTCATGATGTCAAATTCAAGATTGCACTGATCCTTGAGAAGGAAGAGTAGGGATAATGTCAGATAAAGGGCGTTAGACATCTTCAAGGATGTTGCTACCATTTTCATCCTTAACCTAAACTGTAATGGCATGGAAATGCTCCCATGGTAAAAATGCCCTAGGCTCATTTATGATTTATGGATTTTTATATAATCATTACTTTCCAACAAAAAAATTGTGGAAAAGTTAAATTTGAAATGATGATGATCACCTAACACTACATGCAAAGAGGTGAAAGTTTTAGATGCAGATTACTTTATAAAAAAAATAGTTAAGATAGTTAAAAAAAATAAAAGCACAATGGCCTCCTTTGTCATCCATGTGGCCTGTCCAGAAGTAAATTCAATGCTTCCCTCACTGAACACCTCTGTAGGTTCTGCCTTCTCTTCTACAGCTCGTCCCAGTTTTTTTCATCCCAGAAACAATGACCTCAGCCAAAGCAATGACTTATGTCACACCTGCCTTTATGTTACTAACCCACTGTGAGCCATTTTGAGTTGACTTTTGGATGTCTTAAGAAATTTCTGATGTGCTATAAGGTTTGGGTTTTTTTGCATGTAGTTATTCAGTTGTTCTACTATATTTACTGAAGGTACAATTCTTTCTCCACTTAATTGCTTTTGCATCTTTGCCAGAAATCAACTGTCTGTTATGTGGGTATTTATTCTGGAACTTCATATTGGTACCTTGGTGGTTTGTTTATCTTGATATCAATGCTGTTTTGTCAAGATTGGTGTAACTTTGTGTTAATCTTGGGATTGGGGAGAGTTGGAGCTCTAATTCTGTTCCTTTATCAAAGTTATTTAGACTATTCTGAGTCTTTTGCATTTCTACAGAAATGTAAGAATCGAAATGTTAAATTTTATGAAAAATGATGTTGGCATTTTGATGAGGGACTGTGTTTTCTGATCTTTATTGTTTTCTTCTGTTTGTTCTTGGTTTTATTCTGTCTCTTATTTCTAATTTCTTAAGGAAAGATATGAGGCTATATCATAACTTTCTTCTTTTCCAATAAATGTACTTGGTGTTAAAAATAAATAAAAATAAAAAGAGGATACTAGGAAATACCAACCACCAGGGGGCAGAGGACTGGAACTGAGAAACTTAGCAGGAATGAGTGCCAGAAACCGAGAGCTGGTGGAGCCAGGAAAGAAAGCCAAGCTACCAGAGCGAAAAGAGATGAAATCAGAAGTTCCCAAAATACAGTGGCTGAAATATGAGCTTGGAAGCTGAAATGCATCTTAAAATGAAGAAGATGGTACCCAGTTGCTCAAGAATAGGGGCATCCAAGACAAGCATGGCAAGACAATGAGATGATCAGAAATCATGACTCCTTTTAACCTTTTATCCTAGTCTTTCTTTAGTCTTGCTGTACAGTGATTCTTAATTCCCAACAGACGCAGGTCACCTTGCAATCTTAGACTACAGAACTTGACTTCTGTTTAACAGTTCCCAAGGGATTTTAGTACAGAAGGTGGAAGGGAGTTGTCACTGTGATATATTCTCTCTATATATCTCTCTCCATCTCTCTCTGTCTCTCTCTATTTCTCTCTCTCTCTCTCTCTCTCTCTCTCTCTCTCTCTCCTTGGTCTTTGAAAAACCAAGAATGTTTATAATACAGTAATGAAATAAAAATAAAGCCATTCATCAAGAACCCTGTATTTATTTTCTTTATGGCTGAAGGTTGTTAAATCCTAATTATCCTGAACTATTTTCATACTGCTGAGCAGCCTCCACTTATGAAGTCAGTAATTAATATTCAATTTGCCTAGAGCTTTCAGATTTGCATGTTAATTATTGATTTCTTAATCACCAGGATGGGTATTTGAGAGCTTTAAAGAACACTGACATTTCAGTAAATGTTACAGAGTGATCAGCTCTGTAGATTGGGATTTTTAAGAAAATATTTTGCAATCTTTTATTCTCAGAATTCCTCTCCACTTGGAGTTCTACTTCTTTTCCTGAAGCATCTGCTCAGGCTTTGCTCTGCTGTTATTGATAGAATTCTGATTTCAAATCTGGAAGGGTACAGTGTCACCCTTTATGGTCTCAGCCTTGATGTCTCTCTTCCAAGTGTCATCACTCCAGTAGGAGAAGAGAAAGAGGTGGGGAATATTGGTTTCACTTGCAGAGCGAGGCAGTCAACTGGGGCTAGTTTGGCTAGACAGTGGAGAAGTGACTTGGCTGTAACAGTTGGTCTAGTTGAGAAACCAGAAAGGCCAGAGTTCAAAGGAATTCTAGCCAGGGAACTAAGAAAATTGATGGAAGTTCATATGCCAGGTAATACTTTAATCCCAGGCAGGCAACAGAATCAAGGATGTGATCAATCAAATTTTTCATAAGAGTCCAGTGAGTTATGGGAGGACACAAGAGTTGGGGTTTATCCAATTCCAAGCAGAAAAGAATGGACAGGAACTGAGTGTGTGTTTATGAATTTAGCTAACAGGGCTGATGCTTAGATCAGAGACATAGATTAAGTTGGGAGCCTGAGTGTCTTCTGATCATGGATTTTCATGACTAATTTCAAGAAAGTAACACGTTCATACATGCACACCTCACTCACTCATGGACACCTCACCACAGACTCACTGTCATGGGATAAGTCATGGAATAATTCAAACTGAGGGTCCTGAAAAATAGTCCAAGATACTACATCTACCCAAGCCACGCTTGATTCGGTCATGAGAACACCAGCTGAGAGCCTGGAGAAGATCTTCTTGGTCAGACTCTGGAATAAATGGAGTAGAAAGGAAGGATATTGCTATGATGTGAGACCTTAGAGAGCAGGCAGAGATAGAACAGGTATGGATATAGAGTGGGGCATCTTAGAAATACACTTTGAAAATACAGCTGCAAAAGCCTTTGACTTTTGACACACTACTGTCCTGATTGTGCACAAGGTCTCAAAATGAAAGGAGCCCATTGGCCAAGTGTTAAGAAGGTGGATGTAGGAAATTCTGTGGCTTAGGTGCTCCCCATAACCTTTCACCTTAGAACAGCAGTTCTGCAACGGTTCATTGTTGATGAAATCTATCCTGAGTGTGGTCAACATGACCATTCGCTTCCTACTGTGAATGGCTAAGAAATGGAGTGGGCTTGGGCAGCTGGGATGAGTTCAGAAGGACAGAAGGAGAGGAAGGAGGCACAGAAGGTGACTACAGAATCCCAGGTTCTTAATCTATGCTGACTGCTTCATTCACTGTACTCACTGAATCAATGCAGAGAGGATATTTCCCAGCAAGAAATGTAACCAATAGTATGGTATCTAAATATCAATAGCCTACAATACTCTGAAGTGCCCCCAAAGCATCTTAATGTGATTTTCAATACATTGACTGATCATCTATCTGCCACACAAGAGAAATGGACTTGGGAGCTGAAGTACAGCTAGTATCTTTTAAATTACCCAACTGATAAGCATGAATGCATTATTTAAACATTTTTTAAACTAAGAGCATCATCATGCCTGCAGTTACCTCAAGGCATTTAGAAATTTAAGAGAAAGCCAGATTTAGCTATGTGTACATTAACCATCTCCTTGAAGTTCTGCTCCATCCTATTCTTAAAATATTTCTACCCCATGCTGAGCTCTAAGCCTGCCATCCAAGTAGTCCAGGATGGCTTTAACATAGCTCACCCAATACCGGATCCTGATCCTCTTCTCACTTACCTGCTCTGCAAATGGTATGAACAGCTCCGGTGGTTTACCCTCCAAGGATCCATTCCCTCTCACTGTAACTTTGCTGTTCTTCCTACTAAAAAGGCAAGAAACATTTCTGCACCAAACCCCACTTTTCTCAACAGGTTTAGTCATGTGGCTTACTTTAGCAAAGTGAGTATGGATGGGCATGAATGGGCAAAGATTCGAAAAGTGCCCTTTCTTGTCTTAGCCAAGAGGCACCTTCTATATTTCTGACACCAGCTCATTCCCATCTCTATTTTAGGAGCATAAGAAAATTCCAGTATTCTCCCTAATTCTTAGGGCAGAAGGAAACATTAGAGTGTCTGCATGCTTCTCTGACCCAATACCAATGTAATTATCTTATTTCCCTGTTCCTTTACTATGGTTATATAGGCTATACCACAAAGCTGCCACCTCCCAGATGTTTATTATCTCATAAATCCCCACATTTTCTGGAGGAGATAGCCCCTCTATAACAAATTTAGAGCTAACTTGGGCTCTGACCCTTTTCTTTATATCTCGCACCTGCTTATACTCTTCCTTCACACTCAGCTCTTTTGTCTGTTCAACTCCAGAGACATTTTGCCCTTTATGAGTAGAAGCAGAGAGGAAAAAGACTAGCTAACCAAAACAATTTCTTGTATCGGAAACATTTTGTTAGTTTTCTTTCTATCCCTGCTCTGGTTTCCATTTCTTGAAGGCCAAGATCTAGTGCTAGGGAGCTGAGGCAATAACAACAGGTGGCTGTAGTGACAGCCCTGCTGAATTTCACATGCACAAGGTTCAGGTGAATAAACAAGTCACTATCAAGCCAAAAATAAATAGCAAGATGCACATGGCAGCAGAGGTGCAGGATACAGAGAAAGCAGCTCAAGGCTGGGCTTCACTGACCACACCCACGGCGTGGCCCCAGCTTACTGTTTCAACAGGTGGCTGCCTCAGTGTGCTGTGACCACACTATCTCTGTCTTACACCCACACCCAGGAGCCACTGCCTGACAATCATGAGGAGTCACTGCTTTTTCACTCACTGCTTTTTGTGGGGTTGCCACGTTTGCATGTGTTTGGGATGCTTTGGTTATACAATTGCAGAGAGAATGCAAACACTGCTATTGCATTAATCTCATCTGTTCCAAGTCCTCTCCTTGAAGGGACTTAATTCTTTGTCACAGCCATCCTGATATATTGAGGATTCACAAGATTAAAACTGAGCATTTCTGATGATGATGTGTTTATCAGTCTTACAATATGATAAAATATGGAGGCAAAGCCACATCCAGTCTCACAAACTCCATCACCTTAATAGATAACATATTCATCACTTTCCCTTCCACGTCACCCTCCTATTAGTTATTAACATTCTTCCTTTCTCCCTTCTCCCCATGTCCTTGTCTGCTACTCCTAAGTTGGTCATGATGCCCGTCTGCCCCCACTCTCAAGCTGGGCCCTGCGTTCCGTGAAGTGCTATGCATTTTTCCATCGCTGACCTTCCAACTACTCTTAAATTCCCTGTTTCTAAACCTCACTGGATTGGGAGCCCCTGTTATGAGGTACTGGGTCTTTTAATCCCTGCTCCTTCACATTCATGGCTATACTCCCAGAATCAGCCTAGCATAGGGACCTGGCACAGATGATATACTTCAGTAAATATTCAGTGGTAGCAAAAGCACATTTAAAAGTATGATAATGGAAATATCTCTGATCCCTGTCAAAAAATCTGATCATGACTTTTGGAACTTGCCTTCGTAGAGCTGTTAGAGTCCCAGTGATTTCCTCTATTGACCTTGACCCACCACGCTGACTGTAAACTAAAGTTTCCCGATGCTTACTTGGCTCTGATGGATGTTGGCATAGGCTTGTCTCTGATCAGTCTGGGGTCTCAGAACCCTAGAAGAAATATCTAGAAAAGAGAAAGTGTTTGAGTAAGCATAGCCTGAATACCAATCAGAGACAGGTTTTGGAAGAATAAACATCCTCCATCTAAAAAGTGACTTGCAAGCCCTTTGCGCTGCCCCTGCTGTGAGGTGAGTTCAAGGTGCTGTCCTGGTCAAGGGTGATGATTGCTTGCGCTGTCTGGACCACTGGAGACAAAATCCATGACCCCAGTGCCTCTTTGCCATCTTTGACATCTATTATTCTATGAAGTGTTGAAGTCTCAATCTGTATACTTTTCAGGGAACAAGGGTATTACAAAAGAGTACTTTCCCTTCTCCCCTGGGCATATGATAAATGGCTGATTTCCGAGCACTTCTGCAGTGGGGAGAAGCCAAGGAGGCATTAGGCGAGTTGTGAGCAATTCTTCCGTACACCGCTTTTGAAAGGCAACCTAAATCCTCTCAAGACAGAAAGCAGTGGGTTTGCCTCTTTTCCATTTGGGCAATTATCCTTCAGTTGCTCTGTTTCATACAGTTATGGAGTGGTTATTTGGGATTAAAGGAACAATTGAATCTGTATCAAAAATAAGTTTGCAATTCCTTGCCTCCCTGAAAACATGTTATTACTCCCTTTGCAAAGGGGCATTTACCTGTCTGTCAGAAATATACTGCTTTCATTTTATCTGGAATCCTCTTTTACTTCTGAAGCTGTGTCTGTGGAATAGAATCAATGCTTCTGACAGACGTTTCCCAAGGGGGCAGCTGGAACCTTCACCTGCTCACGGTGGGTCCTGGCCTTCCACACATTGTTCGGTTAGTGAAATGCAGTCATGGATCTGTACTTTAAGGATAGAACCTCCTACGCTCCTTTCATTCCCAAGGTCTCTGCTATTTCTCCATTTTGCATAGTGTTTAAGAGTTTCCAATTTTCCTGAACGTACTCCCCAGTTTTTTTCCCCACAAAATAAAAAGCATTTGGCATTTAAAGGAGAGACAGGCTTTGGATCTGTGACTGTAGAGTCCCTGCCTAACTAAGTCCCCAGAACTTGGGCTCCCTCCAGATTGCTCTAGGTGTGCTCTGAGCTAGCAGTCCATCATCCTCCCACATGAGTCCTTCATTTCTCAAACTATCATGGTTTACACTTCACGAAAACCTCGAAAGTCTATTCTCAGAGGAAAGCTCTGCAATGAGGGGTAACAGTGGTTTAGAGCTTTAGAGTGGGGGAGCACTCACATGGGCACCGCCTCTTTGGAGCCTTTTGATAATCTTGGAAGACAGGTGTTTTCCCACCTCCCAGATGAGAAGATGAAGACGCCATGAAGGGAAGGGTCCTGCCAAAGTCAAACAGCTCTATGGATGGCCTTGCTCAGCTCTCCTGAGTAGCTCTTGCCAGAATTCCCCCACTGTCACATAAAAACTGTGAGAAATTAAACCAAAACTCTGTGCCTTAGGCCTGGGCTATATGTGCACAGGGTGTGCCCATGGTTTCCTAAGGGACACTAGTGTGCAGGCCCAAGAGAGCCCTCCTTCCTGCCGTACAACTCAGGTCTAGCCCTGAGCTCTGGGGATAAGAAACACAGAAATAAGGACTTTCTAGGGAAAAGCCTGTGTTATGCTGGGACTGGGGGTGTCTGACCTACACATGCACCCCAGAAACTGCAGGAGTCAGGTTTATGGGGTCTCACTTCCTAAAGTATCTTACACTCTAGGCTTACTTGTGAAGATGTTTTAGAGAACCAGGCCATGATCACAGATTTAAACCTATGTTTGTATACTATATATTTACTTTATTTCAGGATTTCTCAATCTCCGTAGCATTGATATTTGGGGCCAGATCACTTGGTATAATGGGGGCTGTCCTGTGCATTGCAGGACACTTACGCAGCATCCCCAACCTCAACCCATTAGATGTCAGTAGTAACACCCACATGTATCCCCAAGTTGCAACAGCCAAAGATGAGTCCAGACACTCTCAAATGTCTCCAGGAAGCAAAATCATTCATCACAAATTGAGAGCTGCTGCCTTATTTTGCTGTATTTGATGCACATTTCTCTGCCCCTCTTAACTGTGAGCTCACCTCTGGAATCTCCAAACCTAGAAGTGCACTGTAGAGACCTTCCAGTTCATGATGACCATCAAAATTGACCTGTCCACCCCAGGAGTCCCCCTCTGAGGATTTGTATTTGGTTCTATTCCCTTGACAATGGTTTATTAGACACATTTAAATTCAACCAATCAGATTCTCTCTTCTGAGGGAAAAGGGACTGCCAGCCTCTACAACAGCTGGGGCTGCTCTTTAGAATGAGTGAACTGGGAGCAGCCTCTTGCACATATCATGGGAACCAAAAGCGGAGAAAGCTTGTCTTCCAAGAAACGAGAGCAAAACAGATGTTCAAGTAGAGACTAGGGACCAGATGAATCTCTAGGTTCATGGTGGTTTCTCAGACACTGCCTGGTGAATTATACCTTCCTGGAGCCTGCTACCTCTCTGCCCTTGGGTTCTATGAAACATCTCTGCTGTCTTCTGACAAATTCCTTTCTCATACATAAAGCAGCTTGAATTGGGTTTTGATTCTTGTAATCAAAGAAATCTTACAGATACATGAGAGGTGGCGCTTGGTAACTATTCAATAAATTTTGTTTAATTGATTGAGTGATTGATTGATTGATGCACCCACAGCCAACAACAAGAGGTGATGAGAGCAGGACTCAACAAAAGCAGTAACAACAGGATCACTGGCCACATGGGACCCATGGGATAGGAAAACAGCTCCTGCCTCTAGACAGTGCCCAGCCCTGCCTAGAGGCAGAGCAGAATCTGTCACTGGGAGGGAAGGAATGAGTGGCAGAGCAGGATGTGTGGTAGTGAAACCACAGGGAGTATTGGCATGACAAGAGCTCAGTCCTCTGGGATTTTAACTCAAACCTCCAAGTCCTTCCAAGCTATGTTCAGCCTGGAATACAGGCTCCCACTGGCCTGCAGACAATCTGATTAGTCACTCAGCCACAGATGCTGCTCCCAAAGCATCTCCAGGAAACTCCCAATTCACAGTCATCCACAGCATAGTGCAATTTTTCAGGAAGTGGGGGCTGAGCGCTTGAGTGAAGGAGAAATACCAGTGCTATAACACTGCAGATGAAGCCAGGTAGGAGCTGGCAGAGGCCATCCATCCACTTCCTGGCAACACTGCCCCAGTTCCCAGAGAGCCCCAGGGTGTGCTGGGATGCATGTGGGATGTGAGTCTACAGCACACGGGTTCCAGGAATGCTCTCCTGGGTCTTCTCCAGGTACTGAGTTCTAAAAGGTAAAGGACATGTGGTGAGGGGACCAAGCTGTGCCACCATGGATGAGCAAGCACCACCTGTATATGCCAAGCAGGAAAGGCACAGAAGATTCCTGGACTTTGGAGAGATGAGCAGGTAAGTCTAGGTGAAAAGACTGAGTCCATGTTTAACCAGGAAAGCTCTGTATTGTTAAGTAATAGTGGCTGCTGTTGTGACATCAAATAAGTGAAGTCAAAACCACAATGGCCAAGAGGAGCACCAACAGGGCATGGCCATAAAAAACAGATGACCAACATTTGTGTACCAAGCAAACAGAGATGGCTCTGTGAGAATGGCTCACAGCATCAGGTAAACTGAGTTCAGAGTTCAAACAAGGTTTCTCTGTCTGGGCAGTTTCTCTTGGAAAGTATTTCCCCGTAGAACCTCCCAGGCATTTGCATAGCCAATTTTGTGTCCATGTTTGCTAATCTGCTGAACAATCAGGGGCTGTCTGAAGAAGACATGATGCAAACATAATCCAATAAGATACACATAATCCTCCCTGTCAGTCTGAGAGGTGCAGCTGTCTCTGATGTCAGAGGGTTGTCAGGGTTGGAGTTGCAGAGCAGAAAACTGGAAGATGAAAGTGGACACCGTATTAGTTAATTTTCTCATTGCTGAGGCAAAAATACCCAATAGCCAAAGTTAAAGGAGGGAAGGTTTATTGTAGTTCACAGTTTGTAGAGGTTTCAGTTCATAGTTGGCTGATTCCAAAACAGGATGACATGGCAGGGGAGAAACAGTTCATGGCAAGCAGAAGGCAGCAAGGCAGCAAGTAATGAAGTAACAAAACATCAAACAAGTGGCTGAAGCCCTACTTCTGCCCTTTATATTCTATCCAGGTTACATGCCTAAGGCAGCACTCACGACTAGGGGGTCTTTCCCCTTATTGACACTCAGAACTCTACCAAACCGACCAGTGGACTAACTTAGTAATCACAGATCCTTGGTCCCAGCATTACAAACTCTAGATCAAGCCATCTCTGAAAAGGCCCACCCATGACAGCACCCTCAGTCCCAGGGACTGCTAAAATTTAGGTGTCAAGACAGGGCCATCATCACCATATACCAGGGATGAGAAGGGAATGTTTAGTGGCTTGAGAAAGTAACCTGTAGGAAAGTGGATGGTCAGAAAGAAAATGCCTTGAAAGTAAGAACTATCATTCTGACCTGTGGTGGTGGGCAGCCAGGGAAATAAAGCATTGCCCACAGTCCCATTCAACACCAAATGGGAGGATCGCCTGCAAGTCTATCAGTTCCTCCTCTATTCAGCCTTCCTAGAAGATGGCTACCAGAGTGGGCCCTCCTTCCTAGCGGCCCTGGGTTCACAAAGAAGCTGGTCCTCCCATAAGACCAGTCACAGTAAGGCCATGCAACCATGGCTCACCACTGACTTTAAGAGTTAAACAATAAGCTGATTCTGATACTTAGTGACTATGAACTTGACTCTTCTTGTGACTCAGCTTCCTCTTGTGCAAAATGAGGATAATAATCCCAGTCTCCCTGAGTTTCTGAGTGCATCCAAAGAAATCTTATGCTTAAAATCCTTGCACTGAGCCTGGTGTGTGAAATTCTCAGCAAATTGTAAGGCCTTCCTCTCTTCTGAGCTGTCTATCCCTTCTCCCACTGCTGACCCATTCCCCATATGTTTCTCTAGAGCACCCAAAACAAGCTTCCTTCCCTACTAGAATAGGACTTGTCTTATCCAAACTCCCACTTCCCCAGTCTCTGTCCTCAAATAATCAGGAAAGGAAGTTTCCTTCAGATAAGAGGACTGAGAGTCGCTGTTGCTGAGGATGAATCAGTCAGGGGAAGATTCACATGGTGTGAAAATCTTACAAGAAATCATTCAAGGGTTCCCTAAACCCTGGACGAAATCCTCAATCCTACAAGCACATCAGCACAGTCTTGTTTCAGTGAAGAAACAACTCAAATTTCTCCATTCACAGGGCAAAGTAATAAATTTTCCTTCAATTCCCTGTCTCCAATCCTCCTTCTTCTGAGACAGTACTGGGGTGGGGAGGGGAGGGATGCATTGTCTGTTTGCATTGTAGTGCATCCCAGTTTTATTGCAAATTAAACATGCACACATTATAAACAAACAATAGATGTCTCTAGAGCAAATATACAGCTGGTAGACCCCTCATAAATTCTTCAAGAGGAGCTCTTTGCAGTTTATAGCCTCAGTACAATTTGAGTGAGTTACAGCCCTGTGTTTCCATGTCAGGAAGCAGGCTTCTCACTTCCGGGACTCATAGCCAGACTCTCCATTCTATCGTTTCACTACAAACTCATTCTGGGTTGGAGTTTGGTGAGGTTCTGGTCTTGTATCATCTCACTTTCTCTTTCCCTCTGTGCTTGTTGATTTATAATAATATTCTGTACTACAGACAAGTTCAGAACTCAACCCTATTCACCAAATCACAGAAATCTGGGTCTTGACAATTGTCCTCATCTATTCATACTTTCTTTGATTGAAATTTGATGGGGGGGAGACCAAGTCCCAGAGAGGTTGAGCATAAGAAACCCATACTGTTTTTCCTCCCCTCACACACTCCACACTCATCATGCCACACATCACAGAATGCTTCTATAAACAGATGTGTGTGGATTTTTCCCCACATGCACCACGAAATCCTCCAATAGCCAGTAACTGGGTTCCTCTAATTCAATTTAATTCTAACATCATCTGCCTTAAGGTAGCATCAGATCCCACAAATGAGGTCTGAGTCCCACCAAACAGACTGCACTTCAGATACCAGTTACATGGCTTAAGATTTAACCTGAATTTCTAACCAGCTGTATTGGAATTCCAGGTTCTTTTAACCCTCAGCTCCAGTTCAAGGAATTTGCTAAGACAGCTCATAGGACTCAGGGACACATGGTTATTGGTTTACTGTGCTGATAAAGGATATGGTAAGAGATAGCCAAATAAGGAGCCAAATGAAGAGACAGAGCAAGGTATGAGGACAGGTGGAAGCTCAAAGTCTCCATGCCCTGTCTAAGTCACTGCCCAGGAGCCTCCATGCAGTCAGCAAATGGAAAGTTGTCCAAATCCTGCAGTTCCAAGATTTCTATGGAGGCTTCATCATGTAGGCAGGTTTGATTATTAACTCAGTCTCCAGCTTCTCTCCCCTTCCTGGAGAATGAGGAGTAGGAAACTGAAAGTTCCAAGATTCTAATTTGGTGACCAGCCCCATGCAGAAGCCCATGAGAGAGGAAAGAGGGATGAATGGAGGGTAGGGGAATGGGGAAAAAAGAATCAAGTTCTATCATGTGCAGGTACAAGTTCCCTATAAAGAATGTGATCATTATGTATGCCTAAATTGTAGCAATAAATTTAATTAAATTTTTAAAAAATCAAAGGATACTGCTATCATTCAGGAAATTCCAAAGGGGTTAGGAGCTCCACATCAGCAACTGGAATCAAAGACAAAGTATCAGACAAAAGATGAACTTAGCATCACTCAGGAAATTGCAAGGACTTTAGGAGCTCTGTGCTGGGAACCAGGAGCAGAGAAAAATATTTATATAAAACGCATCAGGAATCAAAGGGGAAAATGGAAACAGGACCAGTGCATGGCCAGATTGTCATTCCTGAGGGAAGACAGAGGAGACACAGGCATGCAGGATGGGTCTTAAACAGGGAGAGGGATGGTAAGCACGGGGATTTCCAGGGTGGATCTGGAAACCAGTTTGCACAGGACAGGTTCTGCGTCCTTTTAGAAGATCCATCTCACACTGACTCTTTGTTTTACATTTTAGTGCAGGTCACCAGGGCACTAAACAAGCAAGCCTGGGCTCCACTGGGTGGTTTCCATTTCAATGACACTGAGGGATGGGCTCATCTCACACAATAAATGTCATTTCCAGGGGGTTGACTCACAGGCTCCATAGAGCCTTGGCAGGGTCAGAGTCTGACAGAGGTAAATGCTTGACTTTTGCTTCTGTCTCTGCCATATTAAAGTGGGGAGGCTGAGATTTCAAGAGGCTGGCTGGCCAAAAATGTACAGCTGTCACCTAGAAGATACCTTCCCATTCCAATGCTCTTGACAGCACACCACACTCTTCTCTAAACTGTCTGCATGGCATGCTTGTCTTCCTAAACAACGTTACACATGATGACTTTTTAACTAATTGAACTTATTTTGTGAGAATGTCATCTGTGTCATGAAACCCCTCAAGGTCATTGTCAAAACTCAATGATCTCAAACCAAGTGTTGGGAATTACAATTAATTCAGGTGATTTGGCCTATGAAAACTGATATGCTTTTTGGAAAAAAGCAACAAAAAATATAATAGAAATTTTGTTTTTGCTAAATATACACATGCAGAAGAATGAAGCCAGAACCCAAATACTGGTTACAAAAATTAACTCAAAATGAATTAATAAAAGATGTAAATATAAGACCCATAATGATAAAATTACTAGAAGAAAACAGGAGAAATGTTTCATGAGCTTGACTGGGCAAGGAGTTACTGGATCAGATCTCAAAAGTACAGATGACAAGAGCAAAAATAGGACAATGAGACTGCATCAAACTAAAAAGCTTCCACAGAGCAAAGAAAACAGTTGGCAGCATAAAGGAATGACCTGCAGAATGGGGGAAATATTTACAAATGATGCATCTGTAAGGAGTTAATACTCACAGTACATAAGAAACTCATATCACTAGCAAGTAAACAACCTAATTTTTAAAAGGACAAAGGATCTAATTAGGCATTTAACAAAAGAAGATATACAAAAGGTTAATGGGAGATGGAAGAACAAGATGGTGGAACAGTAAGCAGCAGAGTAAGCAACCTCCCTGAAAGATACAGTACAGATACTAGAATATAGCAACATGGGGAAGACAAGAAGGAAGGAAGAGGGTCCTCTGGACCCAGGAAGAATCTAAAGCAAGAATTGAAGCCCACAGAAAGAGTAAAAAGAAACACTTAAACAAAGAAGGTAGTAGCTGGTGGTGCCTCTACCCAGCGCCAGACCCACTGTGTGAGAGGAGCTGCTGGAACCTGGGGACACATGATCAAGATGCCACAGTGGCAGCGGTGACCCTGGAGGCCTCTGCGGAGAGAGGCAGCATTGGAGAACAGTGGCCGTGGACAGGGGGAGCAGACCTGGAAAACTAAACTGGCTGACAGTGAGGGTGCAGAAGTCTTCACCCTCCCGTGAGAGAAAGAGATTGGCTGGGAGACAGCTTGGAGTTGGGCTAGGGACTCCTAGCTGGGTGCAGACCCATGGAAGTTGCTCAGGCTGAGCCCTGCCCCTGCACACATTCTGGGGGCCACCCCGGAGGGTTCCTACAGGTGACCAGCTTGGTCTGGAGACAGCAGCTCCGCACATGCTCCAGGGGTGGTGGTAGAGAGTCCATGGGTGACTGGCCCACTGGCTCAGGTTCATGGGCAGTGGCCCCACCCCTGCATGCACTGTACCAGCCATCAGGGAGCAAAGGAGGGCTGGGGAAAGGCAGTGGATAGCGCTGCAAAAATGCCCCCAGTGGCAAGCATTAGATATCCATAATCAGCACTGCCTAGAAGAACCAGTCTCACTTCAGAGAAATTGCAGCCAATATAAGGAGTGCCTGGGTCCCCAGTACCCATTTGCCCAGAAAAACCCAGAAATATGTCAAGACAAAGATGCAAAAGGCAGTCTCTGGCCTCCAATCCAAACAGAGCAACTCCAGGAGATGCAAATGCAGAAGAGTTCGGGAGTCCCACAACTGAAGTTTCTGAAGTGATGGCAACTGAAGTAAAGAAACAATTTCAAGAGGCTATAAAAGAAATTAGAACAAAAATACTAACTCAACTAAAAGAAGAAATGAAAAACATAATAAAAGAACTGCTAGGCAACTCTAAAGGAGACATAGATGAAAAAATGGAGCATAGGAAAACAAGAGAAACCTGGAATGAACAATACAAAAAAGATTTAGAATACATGAAACAGATTCAAAGAGATATCCAGGCAGTCAAAAACTCCAATGAAAGTTGGCAAAACCACTCGAAAGAAACTAAAGATAGACTTTCAAACCTTGAAGACAGGTTTGCAGCTTGTGATCGTGAAAGGAAAGATCTCTTAAAAATAAGGAGGAACCTGGAAGTAACAATACAACGGCTACAAGACAACCCAAAGAAACATGACTTAAGAATAAAAGGTGTGAGTGAAAAAGCAGGGTCGGTACAAATGAAATTAAAAGTCTATTTACAGAAGTAACTTTAGAAAACTTCCCAAGCATGGAAAAAAGAAGTGACTTTCAGATAAGCAAAGCATATAGAACTCCAGCTAACCATAACCAAAATAAATCTACACCCAGACATATAATAATCAAGATCCCAGAAATTCAACACAAAAACAGAATATTAAAAGCTGTGAGAGAAAAGAAACAGATCACCTACAAAGGAAAACCCATCAGAATCACAACAGACTTCTCAGCACAAACCATTAGGTCAAGAAGAGCTTAGAGTGAAGTATTTCAAGTCCTGAAAGAAAACAACTTCCAACCCAGGTTGATGTACCCTGCAAAACTATCTTTCAAAATTAACGGAGAAACAATATGCTTCCATGACAAAGAACAACTGAAGGAATTTATGACCACCAAGCCAACCCTAAAAAGAATACTGAAGGACATTTTAGAGAGAGATAAAAAAGACCACAGCTCCAGAAACAGTGGCAAAGGAATATCGCCGAGCAGGGCAGACAGTTGAGTAGAGAGGAAAAGTGGGCAGCCAACTGTAGGAAAGTGGCATGGCAGAGACAAGGCAGTGCATGTTGTCCTTAACCATTAACATAGAAACACAGGCAGAGTGGATCAGGAGACAGGATCCACCAATATGCTTTATACAAGAAACACATTAAACTCAAAAGGGGGTTCATAGACTGAAAGTCAAAGGGGAGAGAACAATGCTGTATGTGACAGGGAACCAGAAAGAAGTGGGGGTAGCTTGCCCATTAGCTACATAGTGGACAAGAAAGATATGGCATTTTTATCCAATGGAAAGCTACTCAGCTATAAAGAAAAATAACCTCAAGCCTCTTGTAGGTAAATGGATACAACTTAAGATCATGTTCATGGATGAAATGGCCCAGAGCC
>RJWM01004657.1:0-33278 GCA_004363535.1 Dasyprocta punctata | reverse complement strand
GAATAACAAAACTAAAGGAGTTAGTAGCATTCAAAATACACAATACATATTGTAAAAACTAAAGGGGAGGAAGTGTCTAAAAAGGGCAGGTAGTGGCCATTGTTAATCTATCATCGGGATTTCAGTCCTGTATTGTTTTCATTGAGCTGTTTAGTTTGGTCTTATTCTATTTCAGTTTGCCTAAATTTATTATATTTGATGGCATAGACAGCTATTTCAAACATATCAAAACACATTACGGTAGCCACTATTGATATCTGATTACCTTGTTTTGAAACCCTATATTGCTTTCATTGTTTTGTTTTGAGTGATTTTGTCCTATTTTGGTTTGTTTGATTGTATTATGACCGATGATATAAGCAACTGCTTAGAAGATAACATGAGGCATTACAGTAATCAGTGTTGTTTTACTACGTATTGCTTCCATTGTTTTGTTTTTCATTGGTTTTATCCTGTACTATTTTGTTTGATTGTATTGTGCCTGATGGTATGGGCAGTTATTTTGAAGATAACAAGAGGTATTATAAGGGGAAAGGAGGAAAGAAGGAAGGGATAAGGAAAAAGACATAAACTTGTATAAAGGTACACATAAGACAGTTAAAATGACTATACTACTAAATGCATTAGTTATTGAAAAAGAAAAGTTAATATTCATATGATTAAATCAATTTTACATGTCTATATCTGTTAATCTATACAACCCCTTTGAAGGTAACGAAATGTAATATTACAACCACTGTCAAATTCCAATCATCTCACTTTGTAAACTGACAATATTATTGTATTGGATTTGTTGTTGTTGTTTGTTTGTCTCTTTTTCTTTTTGTTTTTATTTTCTGTGCCCATTTTCTCTTAAATTAAAAAAAATAAAAAATAAAAATAAATAAAAATAAAAAAGTTAATGGGTATATGAAAAGTAGCTCAACATCACTAGTCATCAGAGAAAGGCAAATTAATACTACAAGGCAATATGCAAGGAAGAATAGCTTTTTATTCAAAAATTAAAAAAAAGATAATGTGTTGGCTAAGGATGTAGAGAAAAGGGAATCCTTGTGCATTGTTGGTGGAAATTAAAATTAGTGCAACCATTGAGGAAGATCATATGAGGGCTCTTCAAAAAGCTAAAAAATATCAAAGAGATATCCACACTCTCACGTTCATCGAAGCATGTCACAACAGCCATAATAAGGAATCAATTTATGTGACCATCAATAGTTGAATGGATAACTTGGGGTATATACACACGATGGAATACTATTTTCCCTTAAAAATGAACTTGTAACTTGCAACAACATGAATCTATCTGAAGGAGACTATGTAAAGTAAAGTAAGAAAGGGATAGATAAAGATCAGAAAATCACACTAAAAATTTAAAACTCTTATGGAAACAGAGAGTAGAATACTAATTACCAGGTTGGAAGGTAGGGAAACCAGGGTGATGTTGGTCAAAGGGTACAAGTTTTAGTTAGACAGGAGGAGTAAGTCCTGCAGATCTATTATACAACATGATGATTACAGCTCGTAAAAATGTATACTTGAATATTGTTAAGAGAGTAGATCTTAAGTTTTCTCATCACAAAAAGTGTAAGAATGTGACATGACAGCTAAGTTAATTTGCTTGACTTAGCCATTTCATAGCATATATGTGTATCAAAATATCATATTGTGCACTATAATAAATACAATTTTTCACTTGTCAATTTTTTAAAAATGCAACTTTGTATAGGTGGAATCATACTATTTTTAAAAACAGAGTATATAGAATCAAGAAGAGCCTAGGTCTCCCTTCTGGGCCCCACAAATACTAAATGAAGACCCAGTGGCAGAGGGAGTTTTGAGCTTTTCGCCTTCTCGAGAGCTGCTGTCTGGTCTACAACAAGAGAAAGTTCAAATGCAAAAGACATTGGTCAGTTACCCAAGGCACTATTCTGCTTCATGGCAAGACTTTCAGGCTTCCGGACCCCTCCTAGGACACATTTCCGCTTCCTGAGGGCCCCACCTGCGTTTAAAATTTCCTGAGAGGAAAGACTCTCAAGTTGTTTTACAGCCTCATACACATTCTTGTGATTGGAACCTAAATTCTTACATTATAAGGAATGTTCCTGCTGCCAAAAGCATTCATTAATAAATGATGAGAGATTGGACAAGATAACAATAGAATCTCAACTAGCAATTGAATTTCTCTGAAAGTCATAACTATCTTATTTCCAAGAAGCTTTGTTAGTTCCTTAGCATTGAGGATATGTGATTTGGAAAATATCAATAATTTTTCCAAAGTGATAGATTTCCTTAAGCCACATTAATGAATTCCTTTTATCCAGGTCTTTAAAGTCCTATCTGGACTGATTTCAGTCCTTCTTATCTCTGGCTTGGAATCATATTATTCACTCACAGCCAGTCTTGGTTTGTCAGGTACAGGGAAAGTGTTGTGCAGGTAGCTCCTCCCTGCTGTTACAGACCTTCGATAAGAAACTAGTATTCAGAGGGAAGACGGAATCTGATGATTTCTGCCAACCAAGCACCTCAGCAGTGCTTGTAGGGAGCCAAAAGGCTGAAAGTTCCAGTTTGCAAGATACGTTGACAAACTGTTCATTTAAAATAGTTATGAGTCCACCCAGCTCTATGTTTTCTGTGATTTTTCTTATAATTTTTTATTAGTACATGTTTGTAGTACATAGTGATTACATTCACTGTGGGGAGTTGGTGCATGGACTTAATACATCTTGATTCTTTTTACTCCACCTCCTCTCTCACCCTCTTTGTTCCATCTCTAGTCCCCTTTCTCATTTCAAAGATCTATTTCCCTGGTTCCTGGTATTCATCTTTTATTTTCCTCTTTATTTATACTTTGGGTTTCTCATGTAAGAGAAACTATGCAATATTTAAGCTTGTGTGTCTGATTCATTTCACTTAACACGGTCTCAGGGTGCATCCATTTTCCTACAAATGATTCAAATTTATCCTTCTTGCTGCCATTTTTTAAGCTTGATGGTGACAGGATCACTCCATACCAGCACGCCTCCCTTCAGCAGACCCAAGACGCTTTGTGTGCGTCACTGGCATCTCCAACCCATCCTGAAGTTGGTCAGTCCCTGGTGGGGAAACTGAGGGAGTTCAGCACCAGAGAACAGCTCCTTATTTTGTCTCCTGTGGTAGCTCTGCCTGACATAGACCCCTATATGTGCTTTCCACCCATTTCCAGTACTGGTGAACAAATATTCACAAAGACTTGAAATTATTTTATGGAGTACAGATTTTAATGAATACAGCAATGTGTTTACCACCAATTTATCCTCTGCCTTTTGGCAATAAAATTTGACTGCATCTGAAGAAGGGTTTCATAGTTCTATAAAGAAAGGCAGCTTACATCATGAAAAGCTTATAGCTTCTCAGAGTAAAAAGAAAAATTTAAGCCGGAGGTGCTTTTAAAAAAGTAATCTTTCTCATACACCGTACAAGAAACAAACTACCCTATCCATGCCCACAGTCTTTGAGATTTGTAGCAGGAAATCCTCCTAGTATTTGATGATTCCACTTCCACTGAGACTGGCACATTTCATAAGCACAATAAATGTCTTATTCCTGAATTTCTTTCTGGCATTATCATTATTATTGCTATCATTATTAGGTAAGGCACTAGTTTTGCCTAGAGCAACAAACTATCAAAGACAGCCTCCAAGACTCTCCCTGAGTTATCATCATGTCTAGAAGGGATCTTACATTAGCATTGTTGCATTTTTATTTCAATCAGACTACAACTCTCCAGAGATCTGAAGAACTCCTTCCACCTTTGTGAGCAGAAAAGCTTTCCAAGGCTGTATAAATTTTCCCCAGACAAATGGAAATATTATTACCTGGAGAATTACAACCAGTGCTGCTTTCACCAGAACTAACAAAGTTTCTCCCTATATTGCCTTCAGTCTTCTTTTCAGCTATGAGAAATTCTGCCATGTTAATGGGTACCCAGATGGCATGCGTGGTCGGTGTTCAGAATTGTAAGTCAGCCAACAGTGGGAGAAGTATTGCTCTAGGCAACACTGTGGACTCCTAAGGCAGAGAATTAAGGCTTTGGGTTCTGTATTCCCTGGCACATAAGAAGGGGTCCTTGTTGAATTTCAGCTGTCTCAAGGGAAGAGGCAGGTTCCATCTAGAGCAACAAGATGGCTCATGCCTTGGGATCTGGCAAGTATAATTTGTCTTACACTGACTTGGGTAAAGCAAGGTATCTTAGTTACTTTTCACTCATTGCTGAGACAAAATACCTGATGCCCAAAATTAGGGAAGGAAAGGTTTATTCTTACAGTTTCTTGGGAGTTTCAGTCCTACTTAGTTGGCTCCAAGTCAGCATGGCGTGGAGGGGCTGCCGTTCATGGCGGCTGCAAGTTGCAAGGTGCACTGGCGAGAGAGAAGAGAGGTGGCGGAAGCACAAGGGGAGGACCCGCCTTCCCTTACATTGTATGTCAGCTCCACCCCTGGGCGGGTACAGCACTCACATTGCCAATCCTGGCACTAGACAACAAACCAAACACAAGCAAGCACCAGACTTAGCCCCATCAAAAATATGTGAGGACTTGGGGAGACATAGTATATTACCCAATACACAAGGCCATCGTGGGATGTAGCCAGTGGAGGAGAGAAGGCAGAGGTGATGGACTACTGATAATAGAAGAAGGTTGGTATTAGCACAGCAACACAGACAGGCAGTGGCTTTTGAGGTGGTCTATCCACTCCTAGCAGAGCATCAGTCAGTATCTTGGGAGGAAGGAGTTTAAGTAAAAGATTTTGATGTTTTACCACTACCCCAATAGGGAAGGAAGAAACTGAGCAACCACAGAGAGAGTTTTAGTTGGGACCCATTCATAGCGAGGGATTATAACATAAAGTATCATAGCCAGGCAACTACAAGGCAAGGCTTGAGGCAAATGCCCAGTCTGACAAAGTCTAATATAGATGTAGAAAAGATGAGGATCAGATGAACAGAGATCATTTCTCCATTCTAAACATCAAGTATGGGAGTCATTTAAGTCCAGGCTCCCAAAATAATGGGCATCAGCCTCTCATCGTAAGTCCTAAATAGGAATAACTGCAGTCCTGGACCTGTAAGTAGGAGGAACTGATGAAAGTCAAGATAAGCTAGGGAGGGCTCCAGACCCTGCAGTTTCTACAAAGTGTTCCAAAGCTTGGTCAGCCAGGCTCCAGTCAACCCAAAACTTACAATCTGATAGAATAACTTAAAAAATGATATGGCCCTGATTTCTTTACTTTTTTATTATTTGAAAAAAATCAGTAGGTGTTGTAATATCTTTTTTTAGGAGGCAAATTCAAGGCTTTGTTTTCTCAAGTGTCTGACACAAGGTTCAGAAAGGCTGGTGGGTGACTAGATGTGTCCAGCTCTGGAGAACCAGCTAAGGTCCCCTAGGGCAGCCAGATGAGTTTATCAAGACAGCAAAGCAGGAAAGCTGACCATGTTGCATTAATCAGTGACCTGGGGAAAGACAAATTCTGGAAGCTGGTGAGGAAAGGAAAAAGAAAGAGATCACTCTTCATGATCATGGCACCAAGAGTAGAGAAAGAGATAACAGAAGTCAGCATGGGAAGAAGAAAAGATTTATTCCTTCAAGAACTGTCATGTTTAGAGATTCACAAAGGACATTCTTCCTGAGGCCAACTGAAGCCTAAAACATGATGCACAGAATCTCTCCCCTTTCTTTCATCAGCATCACACAACCCTGAGGTGTTTTGTTTGTTTGTCCATTTATTTGTTTTGAAATTGGGGATAAAGCTCAAAGCCTCATGCACACTAGGCATGAGGTCTGCAACTGAACTACATCCCCAGCTCCAACTGTGAATTTTCGAAAACTTGTGCTCTGTGCCCACTGTGCCAGTCTGAGTGCAAACAGAAACATTTCCTAGATAGGGAAGAGTTTTAAACAGAGACTTAGCGCACAATGACTGGGAAGATGTGGGCAAAGCTCAGGGAGCAGATGATCTTCATGAAACCAATACATGACCAGAGAAGGTCACAGGTCAAAGCAAGGACTCATGGGAAAGTTGTACAAACCTCACCCAAGCCCAACTTCCCACTTGTTCACCACTGCTGCCAGAGAGTAATTTCTGCTTTGCCACTCTTTGCCTGTCATAGACAATTGATGTGTCTAACCCACAGCCACCCAAGAAAGGAATTCTGGGAAAGGAGCTTGCAGCATCTCTGTAGTGATGATAGATTGATGAGGATGATGTAAAAGGAGGTAGGGAAGATGCTGAATTGACAGCAGACAGTCTGACACATCCATTGAGAATGAAGGCTTTATGAGTTGTTTGATTTATCCTTGGTGTGTGACTTGTGGATTTGAAGTTTGTCATTAATTCCATATTAACGTATCTCTTTTCACAGGCTGAGTGCTTATATGATGGTAAGAGACCACTAGCTCATCCACTTATTCTCTGAATATTTTTTGAGTTCTTCCATGTTCCAGGTGCCGTTTGGTACTTGTGAACAAGACTGATAAAATATCTGCCCTCAAAGGCTTATACTCTAACCAAAGAGTGTATGTCATAATAAAATGAACAAAATGAACAGAGTCAATTCTTTTTTAATAGCTTTACTGAAACATATTTTACCTATTGTAAA
Source organism: Dasyprocta punctata (assembly GCA_004363535.1). NCBI lineage: Eukaryota > Metazoa > Chordata > Mammalia > Rodentia > Dasyproctidae > Dasyprocta > Dasyprocta punctata. The sequence continues at coordinate 26,647 of RJWM01004657.1, read as the reverse complement.
GTTCATCCGTTTTAAGTACACAATTCAAAGACTTTTGGTAAATTTACCAGGTGGTACAACAATCACCATACATCAGTTTAGAATATTCCCACACCTGCCCCTCAAAGGCCCTACCTGACCATTTACAGTTAATCCAAGTTCCTATCCACCACTCCAGACCATCACTAGTTTATCTCTATAAATTTGCCCTTCCTGGACACTTCATAGAAATGTAGTTATTTCAGCAATTTTAATTTGAAATCAACAGCAGGAATTAAATAAAACAAAATGATATGACAGAGCTCCTGGGGCTAGATTCACCTTTCTTGGATAGCAAAAGAAAAACATTCTGTGAAAGATTAACACTTGAGCTGTGCAAAACCCTCTTCAGATATGTGAAGCGTTTGTTTCAAGACCATGGGTAGAGACTGTGTTACTCAATGTAAAAAATACAAAAATATTCCAGTACACTGAAATGGTCCCCTCAGAGATGATATGACAGTCATGTTCCTTCTCACCAATAATCACCTTACAACAGTTATGACCAAGAAGGCCACAAGTGCTCTGGAGACCTCAAGCCTTTTGGAAGACACAAGCTTGTGAAAAGCATAATGAAAAAGGCTAAGATGCAGGGAAAAGAGATGAGCGATTTTTTTCTTTCTAAAGAATGCAGTCTTCAAATTTCACTGGAAAACAAAACTCAGTGCTCTCACACAATCCTCAGACGCATGAACACACACACACACACACACACACACACACACACACACAAATGGAACCAAACAAGAGATCTGCTTCAACTCTTCCTCTACTGCCCTACTGCAGATGCTAAACTGGGCCATAGAGGACTTTCAGCCCTCAGAATAGAACTGAGAAACCAAGGGTTGAGACTTTAAGATGAGTTGCTCAAATTCCAGTCTTTTACTTTCTTGCTATATCTGAGTTGCCAATTCCTCATCTGCAAAATGGAAATAAAAACTTTCAAGAATGAAGTGTGACCAGGTATGGAAGCAGTCATCTGATATCTAACATCTCAGTAACTCTCAGTGAGTGCCATTATTTGTTTCTTTGAAGGAAGGCGCTGAAGGCTTCCACGTAAGGAAGAGAGAACACAAAGTTACATGCTGTTTGATAGATCAGTTTTGACTGGTTTGACTACTTGAACTGCCACATTTATGTTAAAAGAAGGGTATCAAGGCTACTTGGCAAAATTAAGTAAAATGGCTTGTCTCTCAGAAGCAGCCAGTGACAGGTGAAAATGAAGCAATTATGCAAATACGGAATACAAGGTGACCATGAGATTGAGAACTTCCACTCCACCAGAAAGTGCACTAAAACCTTGGAAAAACTGTGGAATATCTATTGAGCTACAATGGGGCTGGACCCATTTTATCTTAAGGGGCAAGAGACACAACAGACATCAGAGTTAGGGCAGCTATTATTATTACTCGCCACCCTCTGGCCAATTTAGCAGATGAATAAAACTAGCATTGATCATAAGGAGCCAGGTAGCCCATGCATGGCAGTGCACACCTGCCATCCTAGCCTTTTGGGAGACTGAGGTGAGAGGATCACATGATTAAACCCAGCCTGGACACTTAAGCAAGACTTTGTCTTAAAACAAAGAAGGTTGCTCAGTGCAAAGGTTCTGGGTTCAATCCCCAGCACTGCAAAATAAATTTATCAATTAATAATTAATTAAAAGAGTGAGGCAGGCAGAAAGGGTAAAGTGCAAGAACCTGAGGGCCTTGAAAAGCTCAAAAACATGATTTGTAGGAGAGAAAACACTAGGTGATTCCTTGCCCTGGGAGGCCTGGAGCATACTCATCGCCATCTCTCCAAATGCCTTCTAAGATTTTTTATAAAAATCCATAACTAAGAACCCTGAAAAGTTTTCTTACAGTAACACCTGATAACAGAATGAAGATAGCACCTTTTGTGTCTGCTGGGGTCCTCCCTTGCATAAAGTGTCATCTCAGAATTCTGCTCAGTAAACAATTCAGGTGAAACACAAGGAAACAGCCTCCAGGGCTTTCTACAAGTGACATTATCCAGAATATAAAGAACTCAAAAAAATTTAACACCAAAAGAACAAGTAATCCAATCAATAAGTGGGTAAATGAGCAGAATGGACATTTCTCTCATCCCAGCCAGGATGGCTACTATCAAAAAAACAAAAAAGTAACAAATGTGGGTGAGGATGTAGGGAAAAGAAACACTGACAAACTGTTGGTGGCAATGCAAATTAGAATAGCCACTCTGGAAATCAGGGTGGAGGTTCCTCAGTAAACTAAAACAAGAACTATCATATGAACCAGTTATACCACTCTCGGTATATCCCCAAAGGAATTAAAGTCAGCCTACAAGAGATGCCTGCATACTCATGTTATTGATAGCACTATTCACAGTAGCCAAGCTACAGAAACAACCTAGATGCCAATCAGTGGATGGAGGGAAGAGGGTAAAAGAAGGTAATAGGGAAGGTGGATACAAAGTACAGTGCATGCAGATATGAAAATATCACAAAGAAATCTATCATGTTATTCAGTTAATCTGAGCTAATAATTATTAAAATACAAAAGTAAGATGTTATTACTGACTTGTGGATGACTTGGGCCTGTTGATTCCCTTGATTTCCTCATGTGGTCCACTCCTTTGGGGCCTATTTTCTCCTCTTATTGTTACCACCCAGGAGGGAGAGTAAGGAAAAAGGGCAAACTGACACACTTCAGACCATTCTGTCAGATAGCACTTTTGATGAGAGAAAAAGTTAAAGATGTGACTGACTCACAGCATGGATACTGGAATGGTGGTGTATATCCATTTTCCAGGGTAAATTCATTTTACTAACAAAAGTCAGATTTTGGAATCAGATTTGTGTTTCAACTTCGAATAAATCCTGTCCTTTATTTCTCTCCCTTTGTACCTGTGTGACCACTGGCGAATTTAACTTCTCAGAGCCTCAATTTCCTCATCTTTAAAATAGGCATAAATATATCTTAAATATAAAGTATGTAAAATGTAATCTCTAGATATATTGGATATTCAATAAGCAGTAGTTATTCTAAATTGAAGTATTTAATTCAAGTCTCTCAAGTTGTAACTATGGTAATGATTTTTTAGCACCACCAAGATCATTTACAAGCTACAGCAAGCCCCAGCCATCAGATTCAAATGTGAACCTTCATCATTCTTCCCTTCCCCTCAGACCCATGTTTCTTGCCTCACACTTCACCAGACAGTGATCAAATTGCTAGCTCATGGATAACTCTTTGTGACCCCCATCCTGGCAATGTTTTGCTTTCAATGTAGTAACTTTGTTCTTCACGGAAGCATGTAACTATGGGGTGAATCACCCTCCTGGACCAAAGTTCTATCAATAGAGGTCTGCAAAGTACTACTGAATACTGTGTGAGACTCCAAAATACACAAGTGTGGGGTGCACAGTGCCTGTCCCCCAGGAAAGATCTGTTCCTGGTGATAGTGCCATTGGACGAGGGCTCTGACGGCGCAGTAGCCCAAGCTGTGAGAGCTAACACTGCTATTAAGCAGCCAAAGAGGGTGACAATTAGGCTGGGATTTGGAGGATGGGTAAGAGTTTGACAGGTAGGCAAGGGAAGGAAAAGACTTGAAACAGAAGGAACCGTATGTGTAAAATGGAGACATGAAAATGGTTTGAAGAGTGTGTTGGTAGGAACGTAATAGGTTTGGAAAGTAATAAGGACCTTTGAAGCAGCAGATCAGGAAAAGATGATAACAATCAGAACTAGAGCAGTGGTGCTGAGGGTAAAGAGGAAGAGAAGCACAGGTTATAATAATCAGTTGTAATAATCAGGTTGTAATAATTAGTTCTTAGCAACCAAAAGTCATCAGCAAAGAAATGAAACAAGTAAGCATCTCATATAGCTCTGTGGTGTATGTGCTGGAGGACTGAGTGGGTGGTGGTTCACAGGCTGGTGTGGAGTCCTGGCAGGAAAAATACATGGGTGCGAATTTGGGCTCCATGTGGCATTTAATGAATTTGGCAGGTATGGGAGGCCTTCCCAGCTTCAGGGGCTCCCAGCAAAGCCATGTCCCATGTGTTACTTTGTTGAAGCCCTATACTCTGCTTGCTGATGTGTTAGTTCTTCTCCCTGATGAATGACTGTGCCAACTTAGATAGCTAGATCTGCACACATGTCAGTTTTGAAGAGTCACATTCATTAATGCAGTCACTCAAATCATGGGTAGAAAAAGCACTTCTTAAGCTGGACACAGTGGTGCATATCTGTAATCACAGTTACTTGAGAGGCTGAAGCAGGAAGATCACAAGTTTGAGGACAGCCTGAGCAACACAGTGAGACCTCATCTTCAAAAAGGAAAGAGACAGGGAAGGAAAGAAATGAGAGAAAAGGGAAAAGGGAAGGAAAAGAAAAAGGAAAAACACTTCTTTGTATCCCATAGCTCCCAGAAGGGGAAGGAACAAGTGGTAGGAGCTTGATGAATTACAACTACTGGGTTGATTTTCTTGATGCAGTGTCCGCATCTTTCTTCCTTTCATCTCCCGCGCGTCTCCTCTGCGGTGCCTAGTGAATACTCGATGAGGCCTGGCTTAGTGAACAAGCTAAACCCTCCTCTTAGAAAGCAAGCCCCAGCTTTTATCTTCCTCTGTGGGTTTGGGTTTGCTAGAATCAAAGTAACATTAGCACGATTTGTTTGGATTAGCATGAAGACTTTTAATCCGCTTCTTTGCAATATTCTATATTTTAATAACTTTAATAATTACTGCTTCCTTTTTCTAATTAAGAGCTTAGAGAAGGAGACCTTGGAGAGGGACCAAAACAGGGGCCCTTGGTTTTGTGGAGAATGGGAAGACATGTTTGCATAGCAGAATCAATATTCAGAGCAGGTTACAGAGCACTTGGATTTCAGTTCGGTATTTATTGTGCCCGTATTACGAACAAGACCTCAAATGCTGGAGATTACAGATGTGGTAGGAAACTTTTCCATCCTGCCTGGGGTTCAAATGGAATGACCCAAGTTACATCCTGCTAGTATCATAAACTCTATAACAATATCCTCCTGGGAATGTAGCTAGCAGTTCCTAGCAGTTCATAGGGTTTAGGACAAAATCCAGACCACCTCGTCTCTAGCCCTCTGCTCCAACTTCAGGGAGGTGCACTCCTGGCTGAAGAGAGGTTCCCACTGGGGAGTTGCTCTCAAACTACAAAATCTGAGCCAAGTTCTTGGCTCCTGCAGCAGCTATGTATATATTAGGAAGCATCCTTTCCACTGGAAGTTAACCTTAAGGGCCCAGATGGACCCTCACTTTAAATTTCTCCATTGTCTAGCACTGCATGGGTGTGAAGGTCCTCAGACAACAAGCACATCTCTGGGCACCGGGTCGAGCTGGGACCTTCCAGGGGGTAGCAAACTCTCCATGCCTAGAAAGCTTCCAGACTGGAGCTCACAGTGAATGGGGATCTTCTGGTCCCGCTTCAGCCCAGTCCAGCCCAAACCTTTACACAGGTGGCCTTGAAATCTGTATGTTTTACCTCTGTGGGTTCAGTCAACCTCAGGTCAAAAATATCTGGAAGAAAAAACTGTCTGGGCTCAGCAATATAGTTCAACAATTGTTTAAATAGCATTTATGTTGCATTGGGTATTGGCAATAATCTAGGGATGATTTAAAGAAGATGGAAAATGTGCATAGGTTACATGCAAACACCATGCCATTTTATCTAAGAGACTTGAGCATTAAGAATTTTGGTATCATTGAAAAATCCTGGAAGCAATTCTTCTGTCATAGTCAGGGTTTCAAAGGGAACAGATTTCATACAGGATACATAATTTATAGAATTATTTTATAATATTCACCCAAAAAGTCAAATGCAGAAGAGCTTAAGAGATCTGTCCATACACTAGTGACCCAAACAATCCAGCTGAGACCCTGGAGCCCATGGCAATGTGGTGCATGAGTCCAACTGGAGACCTAAAGCCCACGACAATGTCTCATGCAAGTCTGTATCAAGGATCTGCATTGCGAAGGCCTAAAAGCCAGTGGTGGAAGCTAGAAAGTCTGTGCCAGTGGGATGAAGGATCTGTGCCAGCAGGCCGAGGGATCTGCCCTAGAGTTAGGAAGCAATGCTCAAGACAAGGACCAGAGCTTCCCACAAAAGAACCACAGCCATCTTCAGCAATGGTGAGGACCTGAGATCCTCTGATGATGTGAACAGCTGAGTTCATATCAGCAAAACCACTGTGACAAGCTTTTCCAGGAAACTCAACAGCACACCATCTTCCCCTCCAACTCTTCTTTTATGCTGTTGACAACAATCCTCGATCGGGCCTTTCACACCCAGTACCACACTGATTCAGTTCAGCTGGGTGTTACAAATTGACCATTAGTTAATCCACCACTCTGTCATAGATACCAAGAGATGACTGTATGTCTTTCTGTCTGATTCCTAGCTCAGGAATGAACTGGTCTGGGATTTAGTTCTAGGGTTCCCCATACCTGGGACCCAGAATCCCCATCCTCTTTCCTCCTGGGGTCTGCCTTCACCAGCTGAGAAGCTTTATTCTAAACAGATTGCATTATCATCTCTCTTCTCAATCATGCTACATGTACTCTTTTTACAAAATCTATCTCTAGGGACTGCAGTGGGCTTTGCCTTTCTAAGGGAGACAGTTCAAAGGGTCTCTTAGAAAGGCAAAGCCCACTGTCCACCTCAAACCTCCTAAGAAATACTCTTCTAAGGGAGTCAGAGGTGGCTTTCTGCATCCTCCCAATGATGAGAGGGAAAACATACAAATTCAGTCTCCAGCAGGCCACTCTTCTGGCAGGAATTTTAAATCTCAGAGATAAATTTGATTCGAACTGTGCTTCAAAGGAATCAGACATGGCCAATACCACTCATGAGGCAGGACAGAGGAAGTGCCAAATACAGGTTTTAAAAACCCTCATTGCTTCTGCATTGGAGATCTTGGGAGGGTTTCACAGAGGAAGTGTTCAATTTTGGACTTTGATGAATATGAAGGCAGTGGCATTCTAGGGGAGAAGCACAATGAGCCAAGCAGGGGAGCTTGAAAATGCAAGCTCTATTTAGGGAATTATGAGGGATCCAGTATTACTAAAGAGCAGGGTTCATGCAGGGCTGAAAGGAAGGAAAGTCAAAAGTGTTCGATGATGAAAAACTGTTCAATGACACGCAATTCCAAGGTCTTGATTGCTGTGACAAAGAGTTACATCTTCACTCTGCCAGGCATGGAAAACTAACGTAGCAGGTCTCTGAAGAGAGGAGTGGCCCAGCCCTTCCTCAGATGAGAGAGCTTCAGGCAAACCCCTGCTTGTCCATCAGTAGGGAGAGAGTAACCACAGGCAATGAACTTGGAAGCTCTTGCTACCAGCCAGGAAACAAAAGCCTGGGGGAGGTCTGGAGGAGGCAAAAAGAAAGATGGTACAGGGAGAATCCTGATACTTCAGCAACTGACTAGCTGAGGTCTCGTTGTCTGGGTGTACATACAAGTCCCTTGAAAGCAAGAAACGTCACATTCATCTTTGTGCCTTTGGTGCTTTCTAGAACACCCGACACATGAGTGGCTTTCATTGAAGTAGATGTCCTACCATGGTGACCTCAGAGGGGTTTCGAAAAGATCTGCAAATTTTCCCAAAGTAATACACAGAATTGTGTGTCTGTAGGTATTGTGCACCTGTCAGAGAAGGTATTTAAATTTTATCAGGTCCTCAAAGGCCCCTGTGACCCAAACCCTGGTTTAAAACAATGTTTTAGAAATTTGTTGTTTTCATAAATGTTTCAGACTCTTGTTTTCTATTTTATTCCTTCTCTAAGGACCAATTTTCAAAAAAAAAAAAAAGACAGGATCAACAACATTAAATGGACACTTTGAGCATTATTGCATTTTATTTGTAGTAAAAACTCAATATATAAATTCAGCGATGAGTCTAAATTATGCTGAAGCACTGAAAGATATTTTCCCTGCCCATACCCGACCTCATTCTCTGGTTGCACACCCCATTTCAGAACTTACTCTCTAATAGCCAATGCTTCTGTGAGACTGTGAATCAATTTTAATTTGGACTTTAGCTTCTGCAGCAAGTGCCTTTGAAGAAGCACCTTCCTGAGAATGCCAGCTTGCACCTTTCAATTACAGCCAGATAATTAGGATGGAGACTCACCAGTTCCCAGCTCCTTTCCATGAGGATGAGGGAAGAAGGGATACATAGGGCACTTCTGGGTATCTGACACCTTCTCCAAACCTTGAAAGAGATCATAGTGTCCAAACTCACCCTGTTTGTCAGAATTACCTGGGGCAGGGGATGGTTTGGATGCTAAATTAGTAGATTTGTCGTGCTATCCCAATAGTAGAAGGAGACTACATAATAGAGTATTTAAAAGTAGGACTGTGGGGGGTTGGGAGAATAGCTCAGTGGCACAGTGCCTGCCTGGCAAGCACAAGATCCTGAGTTTGATTCTCGGTACCAAAAAAAGAAAAAAAGAAAGAAAGTAGGACTGTCCTGGAAAATCCAGAACATACATTTTGAAGGAAGAAAATAGCACCTGACCTTGGGAAAATGTGCAGCCTAGGAAGATAAGGGATACACATGTGGGGAAAGTGCAGTACCTCTTGGGCAAAAAGGTAAGACAGGGTGTGTTCTGTGCAAGGGAAATTATTGAGATAAGGGGGAAGGGAGAGAAGGAGAGAGGAATTTAGAGAGAAGAACCACCACTATACAGCAAGATCCTCCTGGGAGAAGGTGCGTGAATGAGGGGCACAGGCAAGTAGTTTTCTCAGGACACCTGACTACTAAGTGACTAGGCCAGAATCCAAGGCCAGGTCTGTCTCCCTTCAAAGATGACATCATTTTTATGCTACACAGTATCCCTGAAACACTCCCAAGACAAAGTTGATGAACCTTTAAAACATTATGCTAAGTGAAAAAAAGCCAGGCACAAAAGATTCCATACTGTATGATTCTATTTATATGAACCATCCAGAATCGATAAATCCATGGGGACAGAAAGCAGACTAGTGATTACCAGAAGTTCAGCAGAAGAGGGAATGGGGGTGACTGTTTAATGTGTTTCTTTCTGGGGTGATGAAAATGTCTTGAAACCAGATACAGATAATAGATTCACAGCTAGTGACTGTACTAAATGCCACTGAACTGTATACTTTAAATACTTAACAGTTAACCTTATGTTATGTGAATTTTAACCTCAACTTTTTAAAAAAAAAGGCTATCAGGAAATAGAATTCAAGGAAACAAAACCCGAGAAATGAAAATGCCTTCAGTGTATTCGGGGGACAAGGAGGAGATTGCCAAGTGGAACAGCATGATGAGCCAACATTTCCTTCTTGATTCAAGTGAAGAGTTTGGGTAAAACCGTGAATATCCATCCTTGGTTTAGAGTGAGAATTCCCATGCACCATCATCTTACTTTCCTAATCACAGTAAGAGCTGCCCTCCAGGGCTCTAAATGCCTCTGCTTGCCTTTTGGTGTTAAGAGGGGTGAATGCCACCTTTGCTGTGGGTCCTCTAAATCAGAAGACTATTCTCAAGGGCTAGGCTATGTGCTTGTTTCTTGGTTGCTCAGGGGCAACTCAGAATCTCTATGAATCTTAACCAGAGATCTGCACCCCTTCCCATCTCAGCTGGGCTTTGTCCTTGGCACTGAGGGAGCAGCAATTCTCATGCAAGGCCTTGGTGGAGCACTTCAGAGACTGGGTTTGGCTTTACTCCCGCTAACACTGAGCATGGTAGACACTAAGGCAACTTATGAAAACGGGGACTTTCCAAGGCCAGGGCACATACGCAGGCAAGAGTCTGCTAGCCAAGCAGCAGGGGCCCTGGCCACAGACTCACCTTAGAGCTTCAGTCTCCTCCAGGTTCCTTGGGAAATGCTTTACTTCACTTTGGGCTATTCTCAGAACTCTGTGTCTTATTGGTAGTGGTTCCTGTTTGTTTAGAATTTCACAAAACAGTCTCTGTTAAGGCCTGTCTTTCTGACAGTTAGAAGGAGAGGACAGGAGTGCAAAGGCTGCACTGTTCCCTTCCCTTCCCCAGGCTCAGGCACATAGCTGCCCTGGTGAACTTGTAGCCCAGTCTCCTCCAATCAACCATAGGCTCTGCTCCTGGAAGGTATCCACCAAGTATGTCTGGGATACGAGAATCAGATTCTTCAGCTGCCTGTTCATGCACATTATTGGGGCCATGGAAGCATCCAGAAAGTGTCTAGTTCAGAGTCTTGCCTGACATCAATTGTGGTGCAAATGTAATGTTCTGTGATGGGCCCAGTAGGAGTCCTGTTGGGTTTCCAGCACAGCGGCCCACATAGAATTCCACCCAGTGCCTAATGCATGACTGAGTCAATCCCTGTACAGTGACTTGCCTGAGCCCATTGAGTTGTAACATTCCTTGGCCTGGGCAATGCCAGCACAGGACTGTCTGGTCAAGAGAGCTCTATGCTAGGATTAGGTAGTGCAATTCCCCTAAAGTTTTCTGAGTGGTATATCCAGGAAAAAATCCAACTTGTTCCTAAGCATATCCTAGCGTCCAACAGGTACCCATTTGGTGGCCTGTATGATGCCCAGGGAATGCCTACAACCCCGTAGATAGTAACACACCTAAAAGGGTCTCTCTGCCCACAAGTCCCCTTGCTCAGAACTAGAACTGACCCTCTGGCCAGTGATGAAATCCAAACCTGACCGCCAGCCTCACACTGGCTCCTGGGATCCTTAAAAAGTAACAAAATATAATTGTATCATATACTAGTATAAAAATAAAATAAAAATTTTTGGAGCAAATTTTAAAAATGACTTGCTTTAAAAGGACAGTCTTGAAAATCTAGAACCCAAATACCAGTGTAATCAAGTTTTATGTTATCTTGAAATTCTTTTTTACATTTTTTAAAAAACCAGTACAATAAATGCTCATTGTAAAATAAAATAATCCAAGCAAATAAAACAAAAATCTATTAACTATAAAGTGAAATTCCCTATTCTCTTCCTCTCCTCTCACCCCCCAACCATCCCTCTTTCTGTAATTATCTATTATCTATTTGTTTTATCCTCTTTCAGGTTTACATTATGCATTACTCAAACATTCTAGGCATAGCTCTTTTTTTAACACACAGAATAGTACTGATGCATCCTAATCACATTTTCTTGTTCCACATGATATATTCTCCTTTCTATGTTCACACATACACAATTGCTTCATTGCTTTGATTAATGTATACTGTTTCATAAAGCAGAGGTATTATTACCTTTTACCCAGGCCTCTGTTAGTGACATTTAGATTATTTCCACTTTTTCACTGCTACAAACAACACTACAATTAACACCCTTTACATTTTTATAATATTGCAAAATCGCTCTCTAAACAGATTGTAACAATTTACATTTCTCCATGACAAACAGTAGAAATCATTCCATTGCTCCTGGAAAGCCATCAATCCACTCCACTTTAAGAGATCCGGGAGGCAGAAGGCTGCTGAGACGAGTGGCAGGTCTCATCTGCCTGCTCAGAAAGGCGGTGCCTGTTCTCACGAGTGTTGGCAGTGCCTCTCTCAACTTGCAACATGTCGGCTGCAGGTCACTCTGCGACACGCTCACTCAGCCAACCCGACCCAGCTGCCGGGTGTGATAATCTACCATCGTGCTCAGGAGGCAGGGTCGGCGCACCTGGGATCAAGCGAGGTGCACATGGGGTCAGGCTTGGCTCACACGAAGATCAGGCTCGGCACTGCCTCCACTTCTGCGTCCACACCCATCCATCCCCGTTTTCAGAAACTCCGTGAGTGATGTGGTGCCCAAAGTAAACCCAAAGGCATTGGCCATTCCTCACCCCCACAGAACAGGGCTTGGATCTGGCTCACAGGCTTCTGTCTTGGTCCCTGGGTTCCTTTTATTTCCCACTTGGAATGGAGCCCAACTGGCCAGGCTCTTTCTCCCTCCAGCCCTTCCCCCAGCTCAGCTCCAGCCCTACACTCATGCTGATGGGGAGAGTCTTGAGACGCTGGCTGCTCTCTCATTCTCTACCTCTGTGTTGACTTTGATCAGGATCGCCTCACCCTCTACAGTTGGGATTTGCACGATTAACTACTCCTGTGTCTGTGTCATCATTGCCCAGGCACCCCCTGGTCCGTGCCCTCCACCTTGCTGTGGCAGAAGCCCAGAGGCCTCTAAGCCAGCCTCCCCTCACGTTTCTTTTATTCATTTATTTAATAAATATTTATTATATCCACTATATGCTAAACACATTTTCTACCAAATTGCAAATTGGTAGGAATGCCTAAAATGTCTTATACACACGTTGACTTCTATATTCCTATTAGAATACAGATGGCAAGTTGTAGCAATTCTGTACATTTATAACTATAGACTGGATACAGTGCAGTCCTTTTTCTGAATTGAAAAAGCAGTGCAGAAACATATTCCTAGGCAGTTGCCACTGTAGTACTCTATCCCATCACACTGACATTATATAATAACAACCAACATTTGTTAAGTACTCACTGTGTTTGGCCTGTGAAGTATAATCCCCACCACAGCAACCTGGTAAGTACATACTATTGTTATCCTCACTTTGTAGGTGAATATTGGAAGTTACTTAAGTCACCTAAATTCACCATACTGTAATTAACAGAGCCATGATCTGCCCAAGACTGCAGCCTTAACCCCATTCCGCCCCATCATAGCACTTTCTACATCAGTCCCTTGGGCAAGAACCCAAAAAATTATTCATTAGCTGCTTTAAGGAAGACTAAAAAATGAGGTCCAAGACCTAAAAATGAAACCAACAGCCCTGTGCTCTGGCCAATGGGACACTTTAGCAGCTCAGTGACCTACAAGCAGTAGGTACCATTGTCCCAAAGATGACATGCAGGAGATACTCAGAGGCCAGGACTGAGGGCCTGAGGCTCTAGTTCTATCCTGCTGCCAGCAGGCCTGTGGGTGACAGGCGACCATTCAGGCTTACTCTTTGTTCAGTCCTGGTCATCTCAAAGCATTGCTGCATGCTGTTGGTTACAGCTGAGATCTAAAATGTCCCTCAAGAGTCTCATGTGTGAAGTGGAGTTTTAAAGGTGATTGGATCATTGGGGATCATCGTCACCACTGAATTCATTCATTGATGAGTTCAGGGTTGACTGTACTGTTAGGAAGTGGGGCCTGGTCAGAGGAGGTATGTCACTGGGAATGTGACAAGGAAGGGTATTCTCTGGTCCCCAGCTCTTCCCCTCCTCCTTTCTCTCTGCTTCCTGGCTGTGATGGGGTAAGTTTAACTTCACAAAATGATTGCAGCTAATCACTGGCAGAGACAGGATTTAGATCAGAATCTGTCCAAATTCCCCTCCCCCAATAGTAGAGATCAAATCCAGGACTTCACACATGCTGGGCAAGTATTCTACTGCTGAGCTATATCTCCAATCCTTTTATTTATTTTTTTATAACAGAAATTTACTAATTGACAGATTGGCCTTGAGATTATGAAATTACGATCCTCTTGCTTCAGCTTCTCAAGTATCTGGGATTATAGGCATGACACCATTGCACTAGGCAAAGCCCATATTATTAAATGACATTTAACAGTATCTTTTGGGTTGGTTGTAACTAGTCAGGAAATTAAGATCACTGCTGTGACAGTGGTCACTTCTCAAGCTGCCTTGCATGGGTGTGGGCTTAGTTCTGCTCACCTGCCATCTTCTGGGACCTAACAAAGTCCCAGGCTAACAGAGCAGGAGGCTGCCTCTGTCACCCCTCTTTACAGAAGCGGAAACAACAACCCTGTAGCACTGCCTTACTTGCACAAGGTCCCACAGGAAGAAGGGAGGAAGGCGTCATAAAGCATCGCACTTCCCAACACCACCTCAGCTGGAAGAAAGTCTGAACTCGGTGGTTGGGCTAATTCATTTAGAAACCTGTTTAAGAGATTTAAGTCATTTATATAAAACTATGAGACTAATCATTTTCAATCCACCCAGCCTAACAGTGGCCAAGGAGCAGGTCTACTATGACACATCCTGAAGCTGTATTTACTGAGTGGCTGGGATGGCAGTCAGCCCCTCACACATCACAAGAAGCATTCGACTTCTTAGATAACGCATTTTGTGTGCTAACATTTTGAACAGTAAGAATGAAGGAAAAGGTGATCTGTTCTTGTCACAGCAATTGTTCTGTTACAAAGGAGAAACTCATTACATTTCCACATCACTCGCCAGATAGCAAACATGGTGTCCCTCTATAATAGCATCCATCTTCTCTCAATTACCAGCTCTGGGGCACAACCACTTTGTGAGCATTTGGAGCACATGTCCTCTATTAGGATGCTTCCTCAGTCTCAGAGCACAGACCAGTTTTCTCAAGAACATTAGCAAGCAAAATGTTATCAGAACTGAGACAGCCACACAGCCGCAGAACCTGGAGTAACAGGTGAAAAGACCCAACAGCCTAGTTCTCTACTCAGCCCTGCCTCTTAGGAACTGTACAACTCAGGTAGGTTCCTTTAGCCTTCTGAAATTCAATTTCTTCCTCAACAAAATGGAGGGATGGTTGCTTACAGCATCCCTCCTCCCACACATTGTGAGAATTAAACAAGATAATGGTTGAGAAAATGCATAACCCAGTGGCTGGCACATAGTAGGGGTTTTGTATTTATTTTTAATTGAAAAGTAAAAGAATCAAGATGTGATATGTTTACGTACCAATACCCAGCGATGAATATATTATGAGTATTGCTAACATGTATTAATAATAATAATAAAAACCTCTTCAATGCATGGCAAATAACATTTTTTCCTTTAAAACCAATATGCAGTAACCTATCTTTTTCCTTAATCCTATGTGTATAACACAGGAAGAGGTGGTGCCTGTTGTCAGGCCTAATGTAGCCAATCTCTGTTCTCATGCTGCCACCTGCTGGAAAGCCTACATTTCACATTGTTAGTTCAAAGGGATGCACTGAAAAAGTAAGATCTGGGGCATCTAGGCCCATCCTTCCCGGCACACTTCCCTCCTCCTCCATCTTTCAGATCTGGACCCAGGGCAGCCCCGACTTATCTGGCCCCAGGCTAACCCTGGGTTATGATGGAGTCACACTGTACGCTAATTTCCTTGACAGGAGGACATTTCACAAAGGGAATAACATTTCCCAAACAGGGAATAGGTCACACTGGGACTATGAAGACACCCATAAACTACTCTGTACCAGAATTTAAAAGTTAATATGTAACCTAAAGACATATTTTGTTGAAACTGAATAATGCACTTGCAGAAGCAGTCTATACAAAGTAACATTATTAAGAGTAAAAGCTTTAGGCAATAAAATGTGTTATTGATCCAAAATGACCTAAAAGAGCACACACTTTAGGAAATAGTGGAAACAAAAAAATTTGACCAAAACTTTTTATGTAAAAGAATAGAATCATCACAAAATCTCAATCTAATGAATTAACCAACGAGAACTGTACTTGCTAAAACTCATGACCAAAAAGAAAACAGTTTTAAAAGTTTATAACCAGGGTAGAAATGAAAAAAAAGCTAATTAGGTGAGTGTTTTGTCAAAAACTGATTTGGAAAATAATCAACCTCAATAAAAATAAATTCAGTAAAACAAAACTTTAAATTGGAAAAAATGTAAAATCACTTAAATGTATGGAAAATTATTCCAGGAATTATAATGGGTTTACTAATTACTCATCTCCAAATACCACAAAAAATCCATCTCAATAACCCACATTTATATAATCTTACATGCTCCTTTTCATACTGAGAAAGCTTTTGCTTGTCTTATAAAAATCTAATCTGATTACATACATCTCCTGTCACCTTTTCTCACTAAACAATCTTTTGCAGAAATCTCATTCAATCAGAACAGATTCATTTCTATAAAAGAATCCATCAGAAAGACTCCTGGGTTGAACGAAACAGGTAATTATTTTTTAGAGAAGTTGTCAGATTACTTTTCAAAAGGACTGAAAGAATGAACCTTTCCTTTGACACAGTATTACATACTTTTTTCTCTACACCCCAACAATTGTTAGCATTATATACTGCTTTTTCCATCAGTCTAATAAAATAGTAATTGATTTCATTATTAATTCAATTTGCATTACTCTAGCTTTTACTAAATGTAAATATCTTTTCATGTTTGCTGGCAACTGGATTTACTCTTCCACAAATGTCCATTCATATGATTGGGCCTTTTTAATTGAAAGGTTCACATTTTGCACCACTTTGTAAGAACTTTTGGCATATTTTTACTATAAATCTTTTACTACCATTTGCATTACAATTATTTTCTTCCAAATTAATCATTTATCTGTGCCTTTGCCTGTGACATCTTTGCCATTCTACAGTGGGAATTTTTAAATCAAATATGATTAACATTTGATTAAAAGAGTCTTTCCCCCTGTATCAGTCAGGGTTTACTAGAGAAACAGATATAGCACAAGATACATAAATGTATAAGAAATTACAAGATTGGCTTAAAATGGTCAGCCACAAAGTCAGATGAGGGAGCCTGCAGAGGGTGTCTGCATGCTGGAGGCTAAAGCGTCCAGCCCAAGGTCTGGAACTTACTGCAGTGTCTCGTGTAAGTCCGTATCAGGAGGCCGATGGGTCTGCAACAGAACTGTGAAGAATCTACACCAGAAGGCTGAAGAATCTATGACAAAGCCTGAAGAGTCCCAGGCAGAAGCCAAACAGTCTACACCAGAAGCCAGAAGGTGGCATCCAAGCTGAAGGCAAAGACTGGAGCTCCTCGGACGAACTAGCAATCAGTCCTTCCTCATTTGCCTTTTATTTTATGCAAGCTACTCTTTCAGGCGTCATCTCCAAACCTTTCCAAACTCTTCTCAAAAGTCAATCCCAAAGGCTTTTGAACCACATGATCAAGTATAGTCATAGCAATGACCCGACTTCTCTGGTACCAAATTCTGTCCTGGTTACTTTTCTCTCCTTGCTGAGACAGCCAAAATTAAGGAAGGAAAGGTTTATTTAGCTCACTGTATGTGGAGGTTTCAGTCCATAATCAGCTGGCTCCAAGGCAGGGTGGCCTGGCACAGGGGCAACACTTCAAGGCACCAGAAGACAGCAAAGAAACAATAGCAAAAGGATGGGGAGTTGGGGCAGAGCAAGCCTTTTCCCTTCCCTTATATTGTAAGCAGGATACCCACGCCCCCAGGGCAGGTGTTGGGGCAGAGCAAGCCTTTTCCCTTCCCTTATATTGTAAGCAGGATACCCACACCCCCAGGGCAGGTGTAGCAATCACAAAATCTCTGTGCCCTCCTCTTGCACAGGTTGAGGATGTTTACAAATTAAGAATCTTGGCTCCCTGCTAAGTCTCTTAGTTAAACATCTAAACTACTCAAGTTGATACAATGTATCACCATAGAACAAACACACACACACACCTTTAAGCAGCTTTAGAAAATCTAGGAATACAGATTTCCTATATTATCTTGCAAAATTTTATTAATTTTTCACATTTAGTTTTTGCAGCAACATTTGATTTATTTTAAAATATACACCATAGGTGTCCTAAGTTTTTCTTCTAAAAGAATAACTAGTTATATCAGGACCAATTATTACAGAATTCATTCTTTTCCCCCTAAATTACCACCTTTCTAATATATAAAATATTTATATATCTCAGCTTATCTTAGCAGGGTTTTTACCTATCTGCCTATTCCTATACCAATATGATATTTAACTTACAATATGCTTTCATAGCTTGTATGCTCTCTCTCATTAGTCTTTTTAGCATATTTTTCTGTACTACCTCTGGTCATTTATTTTCTGTCTATATTTTAAGATCATTTTGTCAAACCGTCTCTTGCTTCAAATCCACTGGGACCTTACTAAGAATTGTGTTAAATTTATACATTAATTTTGAAATAACTGACAACTTATAGTATTATCTTTCCACCCAAAACATGGTATTTTTATTTGCTTATCTTATTGTATGTCCTTCTAAGACACATAGCTTCTAATGAATTATTTGCTTCACATAAATCATATACCATTCTTGCTAAATTTCTTACTATTTTACCTTATTATTCATAGGATACTTGTTAATATTTCATTGGTAGCTATTTATTTTATGATAGATAAAAGTCATTAATTTTTAAATATTTATCCTACATGTAGACACCTAGCCAAATTCTTTTTCCTTTTTTTTTTTTCCCGGGATTGAACTCACAACTTCACACCTGCCAGGCATGTGTTTAAGCCACTGTTCCAAACTCCCTGCCCTAGTTTTTTGAGACAGGGTCACACTATGTAGTTCAGGCTGGTCTTGCACTCACACTGCAGCCCAAACCAGCCTCGAACTCACAATGCTTCTCCTACCCCAGCTTCCTGAGTGCTGGGATTAAAGGCGTGCACCACCATGCCCAGCTCAAATTCTTTTATTAACTCCAGGACGTTTTTACCACGGTTTGCTGGATTCTCTATACACATGGTCATGTGGTCAGAAGAAATTATTTTTCTTCTCTTTTCCAGTATTTTTACTAGTTAGTATATTTTATTAATTGTATTTTCAAGAATCTCTAATATAATGTTAAGTAAAAATACCAAAAGTAGGCATTACTGTATAGTTTTCAGTTAAATTGAAATGTTTGTACTATTTTACCATTTTGTATAACACTGGCTACTTGTTTTTGGTAAGTACTACTTATTTTATTGAGGATTTTTTTAGAAATAGTTGCTAAATTTAATCAAATGTCTTTCAATTGATATGTTGACTTGTTTTTCTCCTTTAACTTGTTGATTGGTAGATTATGATGCTAGACTTCCTAATATTAAACTATATTTGAATTGTTAGAACAAACAAAACATGTTTATTATTAATACACTGCTAGGATCTTTGCTTGATTTTATTTTATGTCACTTGCTAAAAATTTTGCATCTATATTCACATGTGATCATTTGCCTGCGGCCTAGACTAGTTTATAAAACGTTTAAATTATCTATTATTTAAATATAAGATAAAACTCAATAGTGAATCTGTCTGGTCCTATTGTCTTCATCAATTATACCTCTGTAATCACCTTTGTAACACCCTGAATAGTCATTGGTGCTTTCACATTTTGCACTTCAGTTTATTGCTTTGGGGAATTTAGATTCTGCTAGGAAATCAACTGTTCTGTCTGTATTCAAATGTTTTGCCACAGAGGTGCATATAATAGTCCTCACAATTATTTTAGTTCCTATGATTTCTAATTTCTAAGGATTTTCACTTGTATGTCTTTAATGACAATCAGAATTTGAGCTTTTGTCTTTCTGCTTCTAGCCTAGTCTTCCTGTCACTTTTGCACAGTAACCCCGAGGGTACTTAAAGCTAAATCCGCAAACGTAAATTATTTTGTCTTACTTGGTTGAAAAGATTAGTCAATCGTGGGCATTATGCTTTTTACAAAATTAAAATTACTCTTTAACAATACTATCTTGGCCTAAGTAGGATCAGCAATAAAACATGTTGGGCGAAAATTTGGGGAAATTAAATTGTATTCATTTAATAAGAGATTCATTTCTTTCCTTTGTGCTAAAACTGACTTTTGACCAGTATCAATAATTTCCATGGAAGAAAGCAAAAACCCTCTTATTTAGGACTCTGAATGTTATTTAATTCTAGAAAATGGTATTCAAAGTAGCATGAGATTTCATTTGCTTTAATAAAATACTACCTAATTAGGAAGAAGCTTTACTACTATCTCTAGAGATACATTAATATCATTAAAAAGAACATACGCTTAGAAGTTGTATGTACATTTATAATTTTGTTCCCTTCTGAATCTGAAAGACTATTTAATTAAGATTATTACTATCTTTAAAGCTTTTTCTCAAAGGCAATATTCTTCATTCTAAGCTATATATCTTCCTTAGTTAAAAAAATTAAAGAAATCTTGAAATTCTAAAAGTACATATGCTCTGATTGTACCCTAAGAAGGGCCTCCTCTCCTTCCCCTCCTGTCACATTTCCATAGTCTGGATATACACCAGGGTGGCTTGCTATGCTCGCTTTATTTCTCTCTGGTACAATTCCTTAATGATACTTTTTGTGAACAAACGTGAAATAAACCAATTCCCCATATATTTCAGATTAAGGAAAAAAAAACTGAGTGTGGGGACTGGCAGGAAGTTGAGGAAAGTATACCTGCTGCCATCCAGGAAAAGAACACAGATTAGTACTTATTGGCCTATTTGCTTTGTCCTCAATGCAAACATCTCTGCTTTCATGGTCAGCATCCTTCCATTTATCCCATGCTCTTCTACCTCCCTTCCATTTCCGAGTTCCAGGTTCTTACTTCCCTTCCCCAGTGTGCCATCTGACTTTTGCTGAGCTAGTTCTCTCAGAGACCACCTTCTCGAGGAGAAGGGCTGAATTCAGCCCTTCTCTGGGATGAATTATGTCCCCACAAATTTCACATGTTGAAACTCTAGCCCCCAGTTCCTCAAAGTGTGACCTCATCTAGAAACAGAGCAGGTGCAGATATAGTGAGTTAAGATGAGATCATGCTGGAGGAGAATGGGGCCCTAATTCAATGTGACTGGTGTCTTTATAAAGCAGAAAATTTGACATAGACACAAGGAAAAAGGCCATTTGAACATGAAGTCCAAGATTTAGTTGGTGCAACTACAAGTCAAGGAATACCAACGACAAACCACAAAAGCTAGAAGAAAGTATGGGGCAGATTCTTCCTTCATGGTCTTCCTTCATGGAAGAAACCAACCCTATGGGCACCTTGATCTCAGACTTCTAGACTCCCCAGCGACAAGGCAATATATTTTTGTTATTTAAGTCACCCAGTGTGTGATATTTTGTTATAGCAGTCCTATAGGAAAGGGAATATGGTAGTATAGGAAGGGAATAGTTAGTATACTAACATAAATTGAATGGTATTTCCTCTGTGCTCATCCACACAGTTTCTGCCCTCAGATGATAACAGTAGCTACCAAGTCCTTGAATTTCTCCTCTGATGCTCCAACACTATACAGTCCAGAGAGTCTCTTCCAGTACTTCTTCCTGTCTCCTTTTCTGATTTTCTCCACTCCTTAAAAATGTCAGTGCTCTCAAATGTGCATCCAAAATCATTTCCATTATTAGTGGTGATGTTTTAAATAACTAGAATATATATATATATATATATATATATATATATATATATATCTAGCATTTGTATGCCAGGCATCCTTCAAAATATCTTTCATACATCATCTCATTTAATGCTCCTCTTAACACAATGCTATTTTCTACTCCTTTTTATGGCTCAGAAAACTGAAGCTTAGAGAGAGTAGTTTGATTAAGGTCACACAAAGAATATGCAACAGAACTAAGATTCAAAATGATTCTGAGCACGGGATCTCTTTTACATTGCCTTTCACTCTTTCTCTATAAAAAAAGAAAACTACCATTCCCCTTCCAAATTTTCACCAAATTCCACCACTTTGTTATCTCAGTGCAGACAATCCTGAAGGCTACGTGTCTGAGTCGTCTCCTTTCCATATTCCAAGTCTGGAGTTTGACTCAATACCCCACAGGCATCTCAAGCTCCTCTGTCCAAACTAGAACTGCTCTATCTTTCAAATATGTTTTCTTCTGCACCCCTGATGGATTCCACAATGGCCCCAGCCACCCATACTTGATAACTTCATAGTATACTTTATTCACCTCTATCCTTTGCCTCTTTTTATAGTAAGTTGTGAAGTTGTGTCAGTTCGACTCCAAGACATCTAGGTTTCCCTCTCCTATCCATTCTGTGTAAATTATCCTAATAGTCACCTAATAGTCACCTCTCTGCATTCCATCTCTTACATCCTCCCATCCATTCTATAGGCCTACCATCAGGCCCTCCCAGAACACTTAGCTTATCAAATGATTCTCTTTGGCTGAAGAATAAGACCCAAACTGCTTAACCAGGCAGTGAAAACCTGCTAGAATCTAGCCTCAGTCTACCTTTCTGGTCAACCTCTATTATCAAGCAAAACATCCAGCCATTTTACACAGACCCAGGCTTTCCTGATACAGTTGCACCCAGTATGCCCTCTGCATCCCTAATCCTTTTTTTTTTTCTTCTTTTTTTTTTTTTTTTTTTTTGTACCAGGGATCGAACTCACAACCTCATGCCTGCCAGACAGGCACTTAAGCCACTGAGCTGAACTCCCAGCCCTAATCCCTTAAAGTTTCAGTTCAAATGCTTTTGGTCTGATCTTTCACCAGCTATAGGTTGTCTTGCCCTCCCCAGAACTTACTCTACATTTTGTTGATACAAAATCATTATGACTTTTCACTTATATTTCAGTTATTTATCTGTCAGGTAATGCCCACCAAACTGTGAGTTCATGAAGAGTGGGACCGTGATTCATTTTAGAATTTAGCACAGAACTAACACAGTATCTAGCTATGGTTGGCATTTATTAATTTTTTTCTTTTGTCCTTTTGAAACAGGGTCTCACTATGCAGTTCAGGTTGACCTTGGGCTCACTTTTTAGCCCAGGCTGGTCTTGAACTTGCAACTATCCTCCTGCCTCTGCCTCCCGAGTGCTGGGATTACAGGAGTGCGCCATCACACCCGGCTATCAGCTGAATTTTTAAAGTCACCAAGTACATTACTATATTAGTCAGACTGACTATTAGACTACTTAAAACTCCCAGAGCTCAGAGTGACTAAACCTTTAAAGTATATTCTAATCACCAAAATCACCAAATGACCTGGCTCACCTGGATCTCATTATGATCAGGTCAAAAGTTGTTATTATGCACAGCAATCCTGCTTTTCGTTCCTGGGGAGTTCTCTAAGCTAACCCATTATGCTAGAACCGAAGCTCTTTTCCCATCTTTCCCACCACACCCTGAATGGTAAGAAGTTATCATTATCCTCCTCCATTGTTCAGGCCATGGTGGATGCCTAAACCCCTCTACAGTGACAGCAAAATAACTGATGCCAAAATATTTCAAACCTCTCAGGTTCCATTCTATTGCTAAAGCTGTTTCTGTGCCCGGAGGCCACCACCAGGAGGCTCCAGTATGTCCCTGAAGCCTTGCAGTTTAGCAAATCCGTGGGAAAGACTGAGGGGAATCTCCTCAAAGTCTTGGTTTTTAACCCCAAATCATAGGAATGCAGGGCAATCCCAACTGATTCTCATCTAGAGCACAGCCAGATAGGATCTGGGAGCCTAATGGGAGACAAGTGTCTCAACCTTGCATCCTTGAGAATCCTGAGGTGGGAATTATGCAGGTCTCAAGGCTTCTAGGCAGCACAAGGAAGAAGCAAAATCAGAGAACTGGGAGCTGATAGTCTAACTTCTTAAGCACATCTGTTTACCTTAACTGCAGAGAAGCAAGTCAAGAAACTACCAGAAATCCTATACAAGTTCCCCCATATTATTATTTAGTAGTATTGCTTTTTTTTTATTTAAGAGAAAACAGACACAGAAAAGAAAAACAAAAAGCAAAAGAGACAAACAACAACAACAAATCCAATACAATAAGAGTAAAGGGTTACAAAACAAGATGATAGGGGTTTGACAATGGTTGTAATATTGCATATCATTACCTTCAAAAGGGTTGTTTAAATTAACACATATAGACATGTAAAATTGATCCAATCATGAGTATTAACTGTTCTTTTCCAATAACTAATACATTTAGTAGTATAGTCATTTTAGCTATCTTATGTATACATATATACAAATTTATACCTTTTTCCTTTTCCCTTTCTTCTTTCCTCCTTTCTCCTCTCCCCATTACTTTTCCTCCTTGAGCAGTTTCTTACCCTTACACAGTATTTATTGTAGACTTTGGATCATATATAATTTTTCAGTTTCTTACACTAGGGAGACAATATGGTATTTACATCTGTAAGTTTGATTTATTACACTTATGAGTATGGACTCAAGTCCCGTCCATTTACTTATAACAGTCTCAATGCAATCTTTCTTGATAGCTGAGTAGTACTCCATTGTATAAAAATACCACATCTCTTTGATCCATTCCTTGATTGATGGGTACTTGGGTTGTTTTCAAGATTTGGCTATTACAAATTGTGTTGCTATAAACATGAGTTCACATATATTACTGTGGTATGATGTTTTCAATTCTTCTGGGAAAATGCCCAGAAGCAGGATAGCTAGGTCAAGTGGAATCTCTTAATCCTAGCTTCGTGAGGAATCTCCACACTGATTTCCACAGTGGTTGCACCAGCTTACACTCCCACCAACAGTGGAGAAGAGTCCCTTTTTCCCCACAGCCTCTCCATCATTTGTTATTGGTTGATTTCTTGATTGTGGCTATTCTTTCTGGGATAAGATAGAATCTCAGTGTTGTTTTAATTTACATTTCCCAAATGACCATTGATGTTGAACATTTTTTCATATATTTATTTTCCATTTGTATTTCTTCATCAGAGAAATGTGTGTTCATCTCAGATGCCCATTTTTGGATTGGGTCCTTGAATTTTAGAGGCCTGATTTTTAAAAATTCTTTATATGTTTTAGATAGAAGTCCTTTGTCTGAGGGACAGTTGGCTAAGATATTTTCCCAATTCGTGGGCTTTCTTTTCACTCTGCTGGAGATTTTCTTTGACATGCAAAAACTTTTTAATAAGACAAGATCCCAGTTGTTGATTCTGGGAAGTATTTCCCGTGCAATTTGATTTTTGTTCATGAATTCTCTGCCTACTCCTATGTCATCAAGATTTTTACCTACTTAGTCTTCCAGCAGATTTAGTGTCTCTGTTTTAATATTCAGATCTTTGATCCATTTTGACTTTAGTTTAGTGCATGGTGGTAGACATGGATCTAGTTTTAGTTTACGGCATATGTAAAGCCAATTTTTCCAGCACCACTTATTAAAGAGGCTATCTTTCTTCCATTATACATGTTTGGCCCCTTTGTCAAAGATGAGGTGGCTGAGTGCATTTGTAGCCATGCCTGTATGGTCTAATCTATTCCGTTGATCTTCAGGTCTGTTTTGATTCCAGTACCAAGCTGATTTTATCACTGTAGCTTTGTAGTATAATTTCAAGTTAAGGATTGTGATGCACCTTGCCTTGCCTTTGTTACTCAGAATTGCCTTGTCTATTCTAGGTCTCTTTTGGTTCCAGATGAATTTTAGGGATGATTTCTCTAGCTCTGTGAGATATGCAAGTCATATTTTGATTGGAATTGTATTGAATCTGTATAACAATTTTGGGAGAATGGCCATGTTCACAGTGTTTGCTCTTCCTATCCATGAACAGAGAATATCTTTCCATTTTCTGAAATCCTCTTCAATTTCCTTTTTCAAAGTGATGTAATTTTCACTATATAGCTGTTTTACTTCCTCTGTTAGATTGATTCCTAAGTATTTCATTTTTTTGGATGCTATAGTGAAGGATGTGGTTTCCCTTATTTCTCTCTCAGTGAGTTTGTTGTTTGTGTACAAGAATGCTATTGATTTTTGAGTGTCGACTTTGTATCCAGCTACATTACTGAATTTGGTTATTACATCTAGAAGTCTTTCAATGGATTTTTGGGGGTCTTCTATGTAATGTGTCACATCATCTGCAAATAATGATAATTTAACCTCTTCCTTTACTATCCTTATTCCTTTTATTTCTCTCTCTTGTCTAATTGCTCTGGATAATATTACCTGAACTATATTAAATAGGAGAGGTGATAATGGACGTCCTTGTCTTGTTCCTGATTTTAGGTTGAAAGTTTTCAGTTTTTCTCCATTTAGTAAGATGTTAGCTGTTGGTAATTTTCACTGTATAGATCTTTTACTTCCTTTGTTAGATTAATTCCTAAGTATTTCATTTTTTTGGATGTTATAGTGAAGGGTGTGGTTTCCCTTATTTCTCTCTCAGTGTACAGGAATGCTATTGATTTTTGAGTGTTCACCTTGTATCCAGCTACATTACTGAATTTGGTTATTACTTCTAGAAGTCTTCTAATGGATTTTTGGGGGTCTTCTATGTAGAGTATCATATCATCTGCAAATAATGATAATTTCACTTCTTCCTTTCCTATCCTTATTCTCTTTATTTCTTTCTCTTGTCTAATTGCTCTGGCTAATATTTCCAGAACTATATTGAATAGGAGTGCTGATAATGGACATCCTTGTCTTGTTCCTGATTTTAAGTTGAAAGTTTTCATTTTTTCTCCATTCAGTAAGATATTGGCTGTTGATTTATGATATATGGCTTTTATCAGGTTGAGGTAGACACCATTTATTCTGATTTTCTGTAGGGTTTTTATCGTGAATGAGTGTTGGATTTTGTTGAAAGCTTTTTCTGCATCTACTGAGATGATCATGTGATTCTTGTCCTTAGTTCTGTTAATATGGTGTGTTACACTTATTGATCTGTGTATGTTGAACCATCCCTGCATTTCTGGGATGAATCTCACTTGATCATGATGTATAATCTTGTTGCTTTGTATTTGCCAGTATTTTTGAGGATTTTTGCATCTATGTTCATTAGGGAGATTGGCCTGTAATTTTCTTTTTTGGTTGGATCTTTCTCTGGTTTTGGTATTAGGGTAATACTTGCTTCCAGGAATGAGTTAGGGAGACTTGCTTCCCTTTCAATTTCATTGAAGAGTTTAAGGAGTGTTGGCATTAAGTCTTCCCTAAATTTTTTTTTTTTTTTTTTTTTTTTTTTTTTTTTTTTTTTTTTTTTTT